>JAULKP010006092.1:0-15345 GCA_032356005.1 Ulothrix subflaccida
ATCAAAGAAACTTCTAATGTGAACGAAGAGATGGAACTTGAGCCATTAACAGATTACTCAAAATTTAAAGCAGAATGCGAAAAGATTCTCTTAAAATATATTGATGATCGTTTTACTGGCACCATTTTAAGACCCGCCACTGTTTGTGGTTTTTCAACAAGACAAAGACTAGATGTCGTTGTCAATATCTTGACTAATTTGGCTTATCATACTGGAAAAATCAAGATTATGGGAGGAGATCAGCTTCGGCCTAACATCCACATTAAAGATATGGTGCGCGCCTATTTGCATGTACTCAAGCAGCCTACAGAAAAAATACAAGGAAAAATCTATAATATCGGCTATCAAAATCACTCTGTTAGAACACTCGGAGAAATGGTACAAAGGCTAGTTTCCAAAGAAAAAAAAGTAGAACTTGTCTATGAAGAAACAGATGATAATCGCTCTTATCATGTTTCAAGTGAGAAAATTAAAAATGAACTTGGATTTGTTCCTAAGTTCACTGTGGAAGATGCGATTGAAGACTTAGTAGAAGCTTTTAGAAAAGAATTGCTTCCTAATTCTTTAACCGATATAAAATATTCAAACATTAAGACAATGAAGGCCATTGATTTACAATGAAATGCTTAGTTACAGGTGGTGCAGGATTTATCGGAAGTCACTTAATAGAGCTTCTCCTTGCTGAAGGTCATCAAGTTTTAACATTGGATAATCTTTCCGGTGGTAGAAAGTTAAATTTGGAGATGTTTAAAGATAATCCCAATTTTGCCTTTCATGAATTTGATATCTGTAATAGAGAACAAATTGATCTTTATTTTAAAGGAATTGATTGGGTTTTTCATTTAGCAGCCCTTGCAGATATTGTCCCTTCCATAGAAAATCCTAAAGAATATTACGATACCAATGTCACAGGGACATTTAATGTTTTACAAGCAGCTAAAAAAGCAAAAGTAAAAAAACTTATCTACTCAGCTTCTTCATCTTGTTATGGGCTAGCCACACAATTTCCAACTCCTGAGTCTGCTCTTGCTATTCCGCAATATCCCTATGCTTTAACAAAATATTTAGGGGAACAACTTGCTGTCCATTGGCACCAAGTGTACCATCTTCCAATGATTTCGCTTCGATTGTTTAATGTCTATGGACCGAGATCTCGAACAAGTGGCACTTATGGGGCTGTGTTTGGAGTTTTTCTCGCTCAGAAGATTCATGGAAAGCCCTATACAATTGTGGGTGATGGAAAGCAAACTCGAGATTTTACTTATGTCACTGATGTTGCAAGAGCTTTTTATCAAGCTGCGCAGTCCAATATCAATTTTGGCATTTTCAACGTGGGTAGTGGGGGACATTATAGCGTAAATTATCTAGTAGAACTACTAGGTGGTGATAAAGTCTATATACCCAAAAGACCCGGAGAACCTGATTGCACTTTTGCAGATACACAAAAAATTCAAAGTCAATTAGGCTGGAAACCTTTAGTATCCTTTGAAGAAGGTGTAGAAAAAATAGTTCAGCATATTGATTATTGGCGTGAAGCTCCAGTCTGGGAGCCAAACAGCATTGAAAAAGCTACAAAAAACTGGTTTCAATATTTAGAGAGTTAGAATGTCCTTTTTATTAAAACGTATTGCCGATTTTCAAGAATTGATAGAAAAAACGCAGTTTACGTCCAAAGATACGCAACTTATTTATGAACAGGTGCAAGAAAAAGTTCATGGGGTCTACTCAGAATCGCTTAAGTTAAAAAGAAAGATTTTTGTTATTGGCAATGGGGGGAGTAGTGGCATTGCTTCTCACCATGTGATTGATTTAATGAATGTTGTCAAAGCTCCTGCTTTTTCTCTTTCTGATAGTAGTACTTTAACCTGTATGGGAAATGATTATGGGTATGAAACTATTTTTTCAAAACCATTAGAAACAATAGCTCATGAGAAAGATATTTTAATTGCCATTAGTAGCTCGGGTCAGTCGAAAAGTATTTTAAATGCTTGCAAGGCTATCAAAGAGAAAAATGGGATTATTATTACTTTAAGTGGATTCCAAAAAGAAAACCCCCTTAGAAAAATGGGTGATATTAATATCTGGACAGGGGTTTGTGATTATGGTTTAGTTGAAACAGCTCATTTTTTTATTTTGCATACGTTTGTCGATGCCTGGGCTCAAAAAATAAATAATATTAATAAAGCAGCAACAAAAATAGAATTATGAAAACACTGGAAAAAAAGTTATCTATAGAGATCTTAAAAGAAGAACTAATCAAAGAGAGAGCTTTAGGCAAAAAAATAGTTCTTTGTTTAGGAGTCTTTGACCTTGTTCATCCAGGGCATATTAAACATTTTCAGACTGCGAAAGAGCAAGGGGATATTTTAGTTGTTGCGGTGACTGCCAATCGATATGTAAATAAAGGGCCTGATCGTCCAGTCTTTGATCAAGATTTAAGGATGGATTCTATAGCTGCCATTGGTGTTGTTGATTACGTTATTTTAAATGACAATCCAGATGGAATTAAAGTCATAGAAGAGGTTGCCCCTGATTATTATGTTAAAGGAGCAGAGTATAAAAAGCATGAGCAAGATGTAACAGGAAAAATTAAATTAGAAGCCCTAGCAGTTGAGAATGCGGGTGGAAAAATTATTTACACCAATGACATTGTTTTTAGTTCTACTAAATTATTAAATTCCTATTTTGGAGATTCTTCGAGCCAATTTCGCCATTTTATCAAAAACTTTAAAATCGATTATAGCTATGATAAAATTAGCCAATATATTGAAGAATTTAAAAAACTCAATGTCTTGGTGATTGGCGATGCCATCATTGACCAATATGCTTATGTTTCACCTTTGGGAATGGCAGGGAAAGGGGTCCATTTAGTGGCTCAAGAGAGCTACTCAGAGTCTTTTCTAGGGGGTGCTTTTGCAGTTGCCAATCATGTAGCTGATTTTTGTGATCGTGTGACGCTGCTCACTGCTACAGGAACATTTTCAGAAGAAGTAGACATAAGTAACGGACTTAAGAGCAACATTGAGCGAGAGTTTATCACTTCTAATGACATTAAAACACTGATTAAAAAGCGCTATATTCAAAAAGATGGGGTCTTTTTAACAAAATTGTTTGAAACATATTCCTCTTTACAGGAGCTCTTAAATCAAGAGCAAACAGACAACATCATCCAATTTTTAAAGCAAAAAGGTAGCTCTTTTGATTTAGTGATTGTTGCAGACTTTGGCAATGGATTTATTAATCCTCGCTTAAATGAAGCGATTTCACAAGTCCCCACTTTTCTTGCGATCAATACACAAATTAATAGTGGGAATAGAGGCTATCATGTCATTACAAAATATAATCGAGCCAATTACGTATCACTCAATGAGCCTGAGCTTCGTCTAACAACTCATGATCAAAAGAGTGATTTAGAAACATTAATTACCCAAGTCTGCAACAAACTTCATTGCCCTTATTTAAGTGTGACCCAAGGGGTTCAAGGGGTCACAGTATTTGATCAAAAGAAAAAAACGTATTCTCTCCCTGCATTTACTGAAAAAGTTGTCGATAGATTAGGAGCAGGTGATAGTTATTTAGCTTTGTCAGCGCTGAGCTTAGCTTGTAAACAAGATATCAAAGTTGCAGGATTTTTAGGATCAGCAGCGGCAGCGTTAGATGTCCAGATTGTGGGCAATAAAAAATGCATTGAAAAAATTCCTTTTCTAAAATACATTACCGTCCTTTTAAAATAGAAGGAGTTGCGAAATTGAAAGAACAGCTCAAGGACTTTTTTTTTCAAAGCCTTCGTATTCGAAGAGTCGAAGAAGCTATTGCAAATCGCTATCATGAGCAAGAAATGCGATGTCCTGTCCATCTTAGTATAGGACAAGAAGCGGTGGCTGTTGGGGTTTGTTCCCAACTCAAAATCTCTGATTATATCATGAGTACCCATCGAGCCCATGCCCATTATTTGGCCAAAGGGGGCGATCTGAAATCAATGATTGCCGAGCTTTATGGGAAGCAAAGTGGTTGTTGTGGTGGAAAAGGAGGCTCAATGCATTTAGTCGATCATAAAGTGAATCTACTTGGATCAACGCCCATTGTGGGAGGTTCTTTTCCCATTGCTATTGGAGTGGCCCTTGCTACCCAAATGAAAAAAGAAGATCATGTTACAGTGATATTCTTTGGGGAAGCAATGACTGAAGAAGGGGTCTTCTTAGAGGGAATTAACTTTGCAGCATTAAAGCAGCTTCCTATTTTATTTCTTTGTGAAAGTAACTTTTATTCGGTTTATTCTCCAATGGAAGTGCGTCAGCCCAAAGAGAGAAGTATTCCTAAAATTGCAGAAGCTCATGGAATCGTAACATCAGTTGGAGATGGAAATGATTTAGAAGAAGTCGCAAAAATTTCAAGTCGCGCAATTGATGAAATCAGAGATAAAAAAGGTCCTAGATTACTTGAATTTACAACTTATCGGTATCGAGAGCATTGTGGTCCTGGTTATGATGTGGCGCTTGGATATCGCTCTCAAGAAGAAGTGGACTCCTGGAAAGCTCAATGTCCCATTTTGCGTATGGAGAAAAAGCTAATAGCAAATAATCTAATAACAAAGTCTGAAATAGAAAGTATGGAACGTAAAATTCAAGGTGAAATAGACGAGGCTTTTGAATTTGCCAAACACAGTCCCTTTCCACCCGAGCAGGAGCTCTTAAATCATATCTATGCTTGAATTACAAACGATTAACTTTGCAGAAGCTTTGCGTCAATCCTTAGATGATAATTTGGCAAAGGATCCTAGTGTTTATGTGATGGGTCTAGGTGTGCCAGATCCTAAAGGGATTTTTGGTACTACGCTGGGCTTGCAAAAAAAATATGGCGAGCATCGCGTGATGGATATGCCCACTTCAGAAAATGGAATGACAGGCATTGCTATTGGGAGCGCCATTATGGGGATGAAACCCATTATGACTCATCAGCGAGTAGACTTTGCGTTGCTTGCTTTAGACCAGATTGTCAATAGCGCCGCTAAATGGCATTATATGTTTAATGGACAAATGCAAGTTCCCTTAGTGATTCGGTTGATTGTGGGAATGGGGTGGGGGCAAGGTCCACAACATTCGCAAAATCTCCATGCTATGTTTGCTCATTTTCCCGGTTTAAAAGTGGTTATGCCAACATCTGCACGTGATGCCAAAGGTCTTTTAAATGCATCTATTTTAGATCCTAATCCTGTCATGTTTATCGAGCATCGATGGCTCTACAATATTGTGGATAAGGTTCCGACAAGTTATTTTATCGAACCCTTAGGTAAAGCTAAAATTCTAGAAGAAGGAAGTGATGTAACCGTTGTGAGCTCTTCTTATATGACAATTGAAGCGATTAAAGCGGTTCAACAACTTAAAGAAGAAAAGATTTCTGTAGAACTCATTGATTTAAGAACAATTAAACCATTAGATACAGAGACTATCTTAAAATCGGTAAAGAAAACCAGGCGTTTAGTGGTGGCAGATTTAAGCTGGAAAACACTGGGGCTTGCTTCAGAAATAATTACACTCGTTGTTGAACAGGCGTTTCATGATTTGTTAGCCCCACCTATTCGAATCACTTTGCCAGATTGCTACGCTCCCACAAGCTGGGCTTTAACTAATCATTATTATCCAAATAGCCAAGATATTATTTATGCGATCAAAAAGCTCCTTGGGAAAAAAGTCGATTTAAAACAAATGATTCTGGATCGTCAAAAAAAATATCTTGATGTTCCTGACAATGCATTTACAGGGCCTTTTTAAGATGACAAAGAAAAAAGTAATTGTAATAGGAAGTAATTCTTTTTCGGGAATTGATTTTATTGATCTCCTTCTTGAAACCAAAGAATATGACGTTATTGGCATTAGTCGCTCGAAGGAAAAACCTCCCTTTTTTTTAACGTTTAAAAAGCAATCCAGTGAAAACTATCGCTTTTTTCAAATGGATATAAATCAAGATTTGAGCCCTCTTGAAAAACTGATCGAAAAAGAGAGACCCGATTATGTGGTTAACTTTGCTGCATTAGTAGAAGTGGGTCCTAGTTGGACTAAGCCTGAAGATTGGTTTATGACTAATGCAGTTGCTGTCACCAAGCTAGGAAAACTTTTAACGCAGTTTTCATTTATCAAAAAATTTGTTCACATTTCTACACCCGAAGTGTATGGATCTTGTGAAAATAAAATCACAGAAACAGCCGGGCTAAACCCTAGTACTCCCTATGCGGCTTCAAAAGCAGCCGGGGATTTATCTCTTTTTACCTTCTTTAAAAACTATGGACTTCCTATGTGCATGGTTCGGTCCACCAATGTTTATGGAAGGGGACAATCGTTATTTAAAATAGTTCCTAGGGTGGCTCTTTATATCAAGATGGGTAAAAAAATACCTCTCGATGGAGGAGGGAAAGCTGTAAAATCTTATATTCACATTCGAGATATTTCTAAAGGAGAGCTTGCCATTATGTTAAATGGGAAGCCTGGGGAGATCTATCACCTATCTCCAGATGGAGAGGGGATTGCTATTTGCGACTTAATTCATTTAATTTGTGATAAAATGCGTGTTCGATTTCAGGATGTTGTGGAGATTGTGGGGGAAAGGCTCGGGCAAGATAAAGCCTATATTATTGACTCGACAAAAGCGAGAGAGGCCTTTGGCTGGAAACCAACAATATCTCTTGAGGATGGAATTGGAGATACGATAGAATGGGTTGATGAAAATTTCCGCGAGATGACTAAAGAACCGCTGGATTATCAACATAAATTATAGGAAAGAGTCAATGGGCAGAGAAGTCAATTTAATGGTTAATTACCCTCGATCAAAAAGAAATGTTGCAGAAAGAGGGGCCACTAAAAAGAAGAAGATCGTCAAATAGCTAGACAATTTGGTAAAGAATTTTTTGATGGAGATCGAAAAACTGGTTATGGCGGATTTAATTACCACCCTCGCTTTTGGCAACCGGTTGTTCCAACTTTTAAAAAATTTTATGGACTTACTGAAAAAAGCACTGTTTTGGATGTCGGATGCGCTAAAGGTTTTATGCTTTATGATTTTAAAAACCTCCTTCCAGGAATCCAAGTGCGCGGGATTGATGTTTCAGAATACGCCATTGAAAATGCCATTGAACCTATTAAAGCATTTCTCTTGATCGGAGATGCTCGAAAATTACAATTTGAAGACAACTCTTTTGATTTAGCTATTTCAATTACAACTTTGCATAATTTTGAAGAGGAAGAATGTGCGATTGCTCTTCAAGAAATAGAGCGAGTTTCCAAATCTCATAGTTTTATTACAGTCGATGCTTATCGTAACGAAAAAGAAAAAGAGCTCATGCATGCTTGGAATCTAACGGCAAAAACGATTAAGCATGTCGATGAATGGAAAGCTTTCTTTAAAAAAGTGGGATATACTGGGGACTACTTTTGGTTCACACCTTAAGCTTTTTTGAGAGCAGCTCTTCTAAATAATAATCGACCATTTTAAAAAGAACAAGATATTGCGCCTCTTCTGCCACCATTAATGGGCGGTGAAGGTTGAGCTTTAAAAAAAGCTCTGCGATGCTTAATTCAACATCAGCAGGTCCAGTCCCTTCGTTGGTTTGCCGATCAATTTCTTCTAATAAATAAAAAGCAGCTATGAAAGTGCCTGTTCTTCCAACACCTCCGCTGCAGTGCACAGCGATAATGTCATTGGCAGCGTTTTGTTTTCGAACTTTATTAACGGCATCAATCAATGTTTTAACATCGATGGCGCAGCCATCTTTCCACTCTGGCAAATGATGAAAAAGGATCTTTTTTTTCTCCCACAGGTCAATAGAAGACTGATAGGATCCTTCGATCGGTAAGTGAAAAACGCTCTCTTCTTCTAAAGTTTTTTCTGCCCAGTATGGAAAGCATTTAGGAATTCCATTTTCTTCCTGGTCTGTTAAACAAATCAAGGTTTTAACATCCCAATTGGCCAGCAATCGGTAGAAATATTTAAGAGTTTCAGCTGTAGGGCCATCTAAAGCAAAAAATCTTTTTCTTCCCACACTCACACAAGTGCAGTTATAGGAATCATCGGCTTTGGAATGCTCAAAAGTAATACAATTGGGTTGTCGATAGCGATGATGGATAAAAATATCTTGAGCTAGTTTAAATTCAGGTTTAGCTTGATAGGGGAACTTTTGTGTATCTATGTGTAAATAAAATCTTATTTTATCAAAATGGCTAAACTCTTGAATTCGAGGGGCCTCATCTTGACGCAATTGGTACTTGGGAAAAGACCATTTTTGGATTACCTCATTCCACCGCAACTCAACAGCCCTTTGTACTTCTAAAAAGCGAGCATCGATCGCTTCTTGGGGAAGAGAAATCATGCTGTGATGACTTAAAGGATTGGGCGGGTAAGGGAAAGGATATGAATGATTCATCAGGCTCTCTTCTTCTTCAAAAGTTTTTAAATGGCTAGATGGATAATAGGATGAGTCTATTTTTTATACAAAGTATTTGTCAATTTCCCAAGAGGGAAAAAGCCTTTGCAATTTTAGCATCTCTGTAATATTTAAAAGTTTTATGTTATTCTTAATTAACGTGTTGAAAGTTTGTCTGGTAGATATTTTCTGAATAAATAATCTACTTGAAACTAAATGAAAGCTAGTATATTTGCTGCTAATATGGATGAACAAGAGGGAACCTAGGCTATGTCTGCATTTCAACCAATATCTGGAGCTAACAATTTTAGCTATGAACTAGGAAAAGCTGACTCCAAACAACAAGCAGATTTAACTCTTCAATGGGGAAAGCATAAAGTCAAGCTCAAGTGTTCTACAGAAAAGCCCGAGGCGATGACACCTGTACAACAATTCCACCAACGCACCTTTTCACTGGATGGAAAGACATTTGTTCATGTAAATAGTTTGGACCCGAGTGTGAGCGAGGCAGCCAAACAAGCCATGGATTATATCATTTTGGAGCAAGAGCTTGATGGTTGGGCCAACAAAGCCGCTGATACCCATGGAAAGCAAAACAGAATCAGGGCAGCGAACTTGATTAGAGAGTGCATTGACAATGGGGGTGAATCATTAGATCTAAAAGGATTGGGGTTAACCTCTTTACCAGAACATTTTGGGAACTTACATCAGTTAAAAGAATTGGATCTAAGCAATAATACTTTAGGGGAGCTTCCTAGAAGTGCTGAGAACCTAAAAAAATTAGAGGTTCTCAATCTAGAGAACAATGCGATGCTTGAATTTCCTCCAGTCATTGGGGGGATGAAAGCTTTGCGAGTGCTTTCTCTAGCACAGAATATACTGACTTCTTTAGGATCCATATCCCGCTATTCTGATCAATTCAGAAATTTAGAAGTTCTTAATCTAGGTAAGAATGCCATTGAAAATTTTTCATTAAATTTAAGTGATTTTGCTAAATTACAAGAGCTATATTTAAATAATAATCGGCTGACAGCTCTTCCTGAGGATATAGGTTATCTCAAGAAGAATTTAGCCATCTTGAACATTTCTCATAACCCGATTAAAAGCTTGCCCGATTCGATATTCAAGCTTCAGCTTGATAATCCTTTCCTCGACTTAACAGGGCATAAGATTCCAAAAGAAGATCTTGATGAGGTAAAAGATAGAGCCCTTAGTCGTTTTCAATTGCGGTTTAAATAAATAGGTAAGTAGAAAACTTATTTTCATCAATCAAAGTTGATTTAAACAAACAAAGATTGAACAGGTCATTGGAGTGCCAGATAAGAAATATTGCGGCCTGTCACTTTTTCTCCTCTGTATGAGAAGAAAAGATCTTTATTTTCATAAGTACATATGCTGGCTATTTCAATATGATCTTCTAAAATACCCGCTTCTAAGAGTTGCATTTTTGAAATTTCCCATAAATTAAAAAGGTCTTTCTCTTTACGAAAAGGCCAAAAGTGGCTGGGAAATTCTCTTTGGTAATGAATAAATTCAGCTTTGTTGGGGCCAAGACTTGGAGAGATACAAACTAAAATGTCTTTAGGTGAGCATCCATAATCCTGCTGCATCTTCTCAATCGCTTTTGCATAAATGTTCAAGACATTGCCTCTCCAACCACAATGGATATTGGCAATCACCTTTTTAATAGGATCATAAAAAAGACCCGCTTGACAATCGGCATGGATGACCATGAGGGTCATCTTGGGTTGGTCGGTTATAAAACCATCGCAAATAAAAGGGTGGGGAGCATTTTCAAGAGTGACGAGTGCAATTTCTCCCTGATGCTCTTGTTTTGCAAAAATAGGGCGCTCTAATTTTAAAACACGGGTAATTTTATTCAAATTCTCTTCAATATCTAAGGGCAAAACAGGATGATCAAGATTGAGGTTGAGTGAATTGTAGGGAAAAGAGCTAACACCCCCTTTCCTGCAAATAACGCCATGCGAAAGAGTTTTCAAGCTTTTAAAGAGCTCAAACTCCAGTTTGACAATGTCTTCTTGTTCAATAATCTGCAAAAATCCATCTCCAAAAAAATAATCCGCTCAACTTTATCGCAAAAGGATTATTTTTATAAGATTTTTTTAGCGAGAGCCAGATTTACAACCTTGGCTAAATCCCGCAGAGCAGCAGCAATCACAGCTTTTGCATTTATCATTAGAGCAGTTTGATTTGGATTTTTTTTTGCCAAATAAACTCTTTTTCTGCCCTTTATTGCAGCAGGTTGTAGCAGGTTGTTCACAGCTCATCAGTGTTAAACAAAATCCACTTGCTAATACTAAAAAAAGTTTTTTACCTAAGTTGTTCATGATTGATCTCCGTCTCATTTCAAATCTAATGGATTAAAAATCAAATGTATATAAGGAATATTTTTTTGTCTAATGGAATTGCTTTTCCGTAAAGTTTTTTTTAAAAAAAATTCATTAGTTATTTAACTTCAAATTGCTTGGTTGTTTAAAAACGGTTTTCTGTTAATCTATTGTAAAAAAACAAACACAAACATGATGAAAATGAGACACTTTTATTTTTCAATTTCTTTACTTACTTTTCTATCACTATCTCCTCTTATTGGATTTGACGTCGTAGAACCTGTTGCAAAAGAGTTAAAAGCTCGACAATCGAATTGGAAGATACAAATTGAAAGCTACCATCCCAATGGTGGAGCTAAAGAAGTCCTTTTTCTAGAGCCTTCTGAAAATCAGCAGCTAGTTCCCGTAAAAAAAGTAATCTACTTTGAAAATGGATCTCTTCACTCTGAAGAAGATGTTATTTTGCAAACAGTCAAAGAAAATGAGACTTTTAAAACAATCATTGTTCCTCATGGAATAGGGATAATCTTTTTTGAAAATGGTAATCAAGAGTGCCTTTTTAATTATAAAGAGGGAAATCTACATGGTCCTTTAAAAACGTTTCATCCTAATGGAAAAATCAAAGATCAATTAAATTTCAAAGAAGGCCAACTTCATGGATCTGTTTCTTGTTATTTTGATAATGGTCAACTTCAAGAAAAAGGGGAATTTGAGAATGGAATTCCACAAAGAGAGCTTTTCACTTACCATGCAAATGGGCAAAAGGCGATTGAAAAACATTTTAAAGACGGTGTCCTTGATGGAGCCATGCAAGAGTGGTATGAAGATGGTCAGTTAAAAGCGACTTATTTATTTAAGAAAGGGCAACTTCAAGCTCAAGGGGCTCCAGCGGTCATTCTCTACGCGCCCGAGGGGAATATTTTAGAGACAAAGTGCTTTAAGGAAGGGAAACTACAAGGACCACATATTCAATATCACCCTAATGGAGTTAAAAAATATCAAGTCCCATACATCAATGACAAAAAGAATGGGAAAGAAGAATTTTTTTCAGAAGAAGGAAAACCTTTAGGAAGTGGTGAATATAAAAACGGTCTTGCTATTCATGCTCATCAACTTAAATATCCAAATGGCCTTTTTCAGAAAATAGCTCTATTTACAAAAGATGGGAAATTGATTAAGCCTATCGAAACGTTTTACCCTTCGGGCCAAATCAAAGCAAGATACTCTATCGATGAAAATGGCAAGGTCGATCATTGCTACTTAGAATGGTATGAAAATGATCAAATTAAATTAGAGCATTTTTATAGCCATGGTCAAATGGAAGGGAAACAAAAAGAGTATTATCCATCGGGACAACTGAAAGTAGAAGCGATCTATAAAGATGGAAAACAGCATGGACCTTTTACTGAGTGGTATGAAAATGGTCAATTACAGCTTTCTGGCAGCTGCGAAAACGGGCAAAGAGAAGGGCTTTTTGAGTTGTGGTTTGAGAATGGACAAATGAAAAGCAAAGAGCTTTATCAAAAAGGTCAATTGCATGGGATGCGTGAAGATTGGTTTGCCAATGGTCAAATTCGGACGAAATCTCATTATTTTGAAGGGGCTTTTGATGGGATTGTTCAAACATGGTATGAAGATGGGCAGCTTTACCAAAAGATTGTTTATGATCGCGGTGTTAAAGATGGACTAGAGGAAGCCTATTATCCAAGTGGTCAACAGCAGTTTTTTATGAACTACCAAAAAGGGATGTTGCATGGGAAAAGACAAGCTTGGTTTGAAGATGGAACGACTTTGCTAATAGGAGAATATACTAATGGCCTTCCTCATGGCGAGCTCATGGAATATCATTCTATGCACGAAGGAAAGCATCTGTTGAAAACCAAATTTTTTGCTCAAGATGGGAAAAAAGAGGGCGTATATCAAGAGTTTTATGAGAATGGAAAAGAAAAGATTCTCGCACATTATGAAAATGGCTTGTTAGAAGGGAGAAAAGCTTCTTGGAATGAAGAAGGGCAATTAAAAGAAGAATGTTTTTATCATCAAGGGGTGTTGAACGGTCGCTATTTTTCTTGCGATCAAGATCATGCAGAAGTCATCTATCACTTCAAAGATGGCTTAAAAAATGGGATCCATCAGTGTTTCTATCCCCCAAAAGATGGCTTTAAGCAAGTTGCCTTAGAAGCCCATTACATTAATGATCAGTTTGAAGGGGATATACTTGAATATACCAGAGATGGGATCCTTGCTGCTAGGACACCTTTTAAAAATGGGAAAAAAGAAGGAACAGCTTTAGTTTACGACTTAAAAGGAGTTCTCAGATTAAGCATTGATTATCAAGCAGGACAACACCATAACTCTTTTAAACAGTTTCATTCTAATGGGAAGCTCTATAAAGAAACTCTCTATCAACATGGACGCAAACATGGCTCAGACAATACCTACTCTGAACAAGGAGAATTGATCGGTCATTATCAATATCAAGAAGGTGAGCTCGATGGTTATTGCTTTAATAAAAATAAAGAGGGGATTCTTACCTTTGAAGCAGAGTACCAAAATGGGGTGAAGCATGGTAAGTTCAACAAATTTTATGACAATGGCAATCCTAAATTGTTACAAAACTTTAATCAAGATAAGCTAGATGGAGTTAAAATGATTTATAAGCCAGATGGTGAAGTGATTGAATATGTATACTCCATGGGAGAGAAAGTAAAATGACTTTTGGATTTTGTTGGAAATGCCATCAAAAAAGTGACTCTCCAATCAATTTTAAAAGTCTTTGCCAGGCTTGTGGATCTTATTTACACACTTGTGTTGGTTGTCAATTTTATCAAATAGGAAAACCTAATGATTGCCAAATTCCCAATACAGAACCAATAAGAGATAGAGAGCATTTTAATTACTGCGAAGATTTTAAATCTGTTTCTGAAGTGAGTAAAAAGGATAAACCTTCTGTAGAAGATATTGCCAAACGCCTTTTTAAAGATTAAAAGTTTTTATTCAAAAGCTAAAGGAAGGTTGAGAGGTTCCAGCAAACCTTTAGCCTTCTCTAAAAATTCAGGATGACCTGATCTTAGGTATTGCTCATACTCTCCATAAGCCCTTTGTAAATCGAGCCCTTTTTTGAGCTGACTATTTTCTCTTAAAGTACCCCTAGATAAAGAAATTGATTTTTTAATATCCAGCCAATGATCGTAATATCGCCCTTGTAAAAACAGGGTAAAATCAGAAGCTTGATCAATTGTTCCATACAAAACATATTCTAGATTTTCATAAAGATTAGGCAATCGCTGCTGCTCTGGAAAAATTTTTAAAGAAGCATCTCGATGGTGGGGCAAGCCTGTGACAATAAGATCTTTTCCAATTGGTGAGCGCAAAGATTGTACAATCATTAAAAGTTCTTGAGAAATAGACTATGGAGAATAGGCAGCTCTTAAAAAACCTTTGTTGAAAGTGCTTAATAAATCTAAAAGAGCAATATTGCGATTTTTTCCCACTGCAAGGGAAAATAAAGAGACTTTCCCATTATTTTTTTGAGACCAATAGTTGAGAGTCTTTCGTTGCTTATGCTTGTTGATAAAGGTGTCGCCATCGGAAATTAAAATAGCAATATTGACTTCATCTTCTTTGACAATCTCAGGAGTCATTTTATCTAGAGAAGAATACAAGTCGGTGGTGGCAAAAAAGCCCCCGTGTTTTTGATTTTGTAAAAACTGTTTAGCTATTTTAATGTTTTTGGGACAGGCAGACATGTTTTTGGAAGCGAGCTTGGTCACTTTTCCATCAAAAATGAGGATGTTAAAAGAATCATCGGGATGTAAAAAATCAAGAGATTGGCCGACAGCATCTTTAGCAGCTTGATAATATTTAAGTGGTATGGAGTGAGACCTGTCGATTAAAAAGTAAATATTTTGTTTAATTCTTTGAAAGAGCTTGTGAGGTTTTGGGCAGAGTGAAAGCTTAAATACAAAGCCACTTCCTTGAGACTGGGGGGCATATTCGACGTTGATTAAAAAATCTGAGCTACTTGCAAGGACTCTTTTTTCATTTTTTTTATCTTGAGAATCAAAAGGTAAAACGTCTGAAGAGGGAAGAACAGGCTCTTTAAGGCCTATGGAAAGGAGCTGTTGATCTAGGCTAGACGCATAGGCTGAAGAGTCGAAAATATCAACGAGCGAGCAAGAATGAAAGACATTTAAAATATGTACATTTAAGATGGTTAGAATTTTTATAAAATGAATAACTATTTAAAGTAGATTTAGATATACACATTTTGTATTTGCAATAAAAAAAGGAAAAAAATTAAAAAATTTCTGCAACTACAAAAGTACTTCCGCCAACATAGATAAAATCAGTAGGTTGTGCATTTTGTTTCGCTTTTTCGTAAGCGGCTGAAACAGAATTATATATTTTTCCATCTAACCCAAATTGTGCTGCTTTTTGAGCTAAGATTGCAGCTTCAAGTCCGCGAGGAATATTGGGTTTACAAAAATAATAGATCGCATTTTTGGGAAATAAAGGGAGTACTTCGTCCAAATCTTTATCATTCAATACGCCTAAAACAAAATGGAGCTGATCAAAAGATTC
>JAULKP010006201.1:0-15258 GCA_032356005.1 Ulothrix subflaccida
TTGTTGTACTTGGATTTGAATACAGATACTGCTGTCTTTAGCTTATCATGGTCCAACGCTGAATATGCTTGCTTTGCTTTTTTAACTGCTTTGTCGACTTTTCCATAATGCTTTGAATGTTTTGCTGAGGACTTGACTTTGTTATATTTTCTGACGACTCGGTCTCTAACAGAATCCACTCTTCGTCTGACTCCTTTCGGGAGCTTAGATGTTTGCTTGTTGTAAGCTTTGGAGACAATCGATTCAGCGTTATCAATAAACTCATCCATCCTTTTATTTACATTAAGATATTTATTTTCTGCTTGTACTCCTCATTCAACAATTCTATCCTTGGTTGTGGATAATACAAATACTCAACATCAGGTATGCCAGGAAGGAAATTTGGAGGGAAATGAATCAATCTAGTGATAGTAGCTCTTAGCTTGTTATGCCTATCCTTCTTCTTCACAGCAGTAGTCTTTATACCGCCAGGCTTATAAGCATCTGGATTGTACCTTACAAAGACAATCGGTGTCATAATAGCTTGCTGGATATTAAACATCCTCACAATCTCACAATTGATGTCGTATCGACTATGATGTTCCTCATCAACTTCAACAATGATGATGTGTCCCTTGGGAGTATCAATAAAAAAATCAGGGCGATACTTCAAACATGACCCTTCGATGATCTTATCGTGAGTAATCTTCAAATCTTGAAACCAAAGATTGATCATTTCCCTCAACTTGAATTCTTCTGAATTCTTACGATGTCCGGAACAAGTCCCACACATATCTCCATGCCTATTAACTTGATAGAATTGACAATTTACGCACTTCTGATAAGTTGGGTGATGAGCTAAACAAAGACCATCCTTCTTCCTATTATATTGACATCCGGAATGAGTACATTTCAATTTTATAACTTGAGCACCGTGCCGAATGCAAACTCCATCTTTCTTAGTATATTTTGAACAACCAACAACAGAGCATCTTGATTTTGAAGCTCCATGACTAACACAAACTCCTCCTTCCCTAGATAGGTTTGAACAATCATCAACAGAGCATCTTGCTCTTGGATATCCATGAGCATAACATTTTCCTCCTTTCTGAGAAAAGTTTGAGCAGTCATTTTCAGAACACCGTTTACGCTTCTCATTAGCACCGCTGTGTCTTTTACACAAGCCTCTACTGATTTGCATATTTCTGCATCCTTCATATGTGCATCTCCTTGAAGCTGCCAGATAGTGTTTGTTGCACATTCCCTTGGAAGTTCTTTTGTTCTCACACTCATGGAATATACATCGATGAAAAGCACAGACCTTCTGTTCTCCACAGAACTTAGAACAGAATTTGCAAAAGTTCATAACTCCAGCTGATGAGATAATGGTAGGCTTCCCATCTTCATCTTCAACCTTCTCATCTTCAACCTTCTCAACTTCAAGTTCGTCTCCCGTGTCCGTTTCTCCACCAAAAATGTCTGGAAGGACTCCAGACTCCAGAACTTCTTCCTCCAAAACTTCAACCTTCTCTTCTGCAGCGCCTTCTAGATCTTTCCAGAAGGTAGAGTCGTAGGGTGGTTGAGCCTCCAAGTCTCCATACTTATCTAAAACCTCTACCCAACTATCGCCGATTCTCTCTATTTCTAAAGAGTCGCGAATTTCAATAGTAGGCGATAGAGGTACGCCTACTATATTATCAAGGGTTAAATCGTTCAAAGGTGATGAAGTCATGTTTTCTCCAGAAAGTAAATTGATTAATGAACTTATAAAACTAAAACTAAAACTACTTAGAGGTCTAGAGAGCGGGTGATTGCTCCAGTGTTGGAGTCAATACGCATCATATTAAAGAAGTTGTGATAGATCACCAGTTCGAATTCTTCCTTTGCAGGGTCGCCTGTCACCTCAAATGGGCGTGACGCGCCAGAACCAACATCGATCGTGACATTCAGAACTGGATTGTTGAGGGTCTGGAAGGCAATCGAACCTGAGTTGTAAGTCATATCAGAAGAGAATCCATATGGAATATGGTAGACGTAGAACGACTCTCCAGTGATAGGGTCATCAATGGCCTGAGCAATCAATCTCCTATCGTACTTTCTGCCTAGCTTTCCACTTGCGAGATCGTGATCGAACACGTCAGTGAGCTGAGCCTCGTCTAAAACTGCGTTGTAGATCTGTTGACCGGACGCGGTCAAACTCACTTCTTTAATTGGTAGAGTTTGCATATAGTGATCACGCTTGTTCGAGAGAAGTGGGGATACAGAACGACGTCTGATAAAGAATGTAGTTCCGAAAACGAGATTGTTGGTCGTTATCAGGGCTTGGATTGAACTAGTAGCTTGAAGTTCAGACAACTTGATAGGGCGTACAGTTTCGCAGTATGTGTTGTACATAAGCAGGGATGCTGGCGTACCAGTCTTGAAGTTAGAATCTCTGATTGCCTGACTAGTGCTGTCGTGGAAGTTATGGAAGTAGCATAGAGCTTCTACCTTGATGTAGTTTCTAGGAACAGTCTGGAAACTTCTGAGAGAGAGTACAAAGGAGCGTGGAGTAGTGCTGTTATAGACTGCATAGCTCGCAGGCTTGTCGTTGAGTGCACCAGTAGAGATAAGGTCACCTCTTACAACAACTGAAGCTGGATCAGTGTATAGAACATAGGTTCCAGTCTCAGGAGCATTTAGTGGTTGGACTACACCCGTTACTGACTTCCAGTTAAAATCAAATACATTAGTTCGGATAGTATCAATCCAGTTTGTAATTGTCTGTAGTGAAGACTTTTGTTGAATTACATCAGCAGCAGTAAAGATCTTGTCTAGAGAGTTGGTCATTACATCGATGTCTAGTTGCTCCACAAAGCGAGTATCAAAGTTGAGAGATGGATTCTCAGTGCTTGCCAAGAAGAGAGGGAAGTACATGGACTTCTCACCCGTTTTACCATTAGCATCACCTGTAGCCTTTCCACTAGTGGAGATTCTAGCTTGCATCATTTTCAGGTAACGCTGCCTCTCAGCAGGCTGGAACTGCTGGATACGTGCATAAGTCTCCTGTGGGAAAATAGTCTGGATGGGTCGGTTGTGGGTGCTCAACTGAACTCTTTCTGCTACATTGGCAGCGATACCCTGATAATAGAACGCCTCAGTCTGCCAATCCCAAGGAGCCCAATCATCAGCTACAGCCTTAGCAGCTCCGAATGGGAACTGTCTGTAGTTGAGGCTAGACTTAGTAGCATCAGAACTGAGCTTGGAGATAAGTGCGATATCAGCGATAGAGTCTCCGTTATCGTTAGGGTGAAGAAGATGTAGAGGTACAAAGTCTACACCCACAACACTTCCATTAGCATCGAAACGGAATTGTGGCAACTTTGGAATCCAGAAGGTCTGACCAGCTCTGGAAATGCCTACAACAGTTCTAGGTAGAGTACATTGTACTTTGAATGATATGTTAGCCGCTGTAACAGTTGCTAGCGTTCCTGTAGTAGAAGTAACAGTAGCAGTATCAATGCTGTATGTGGCTGGACCAGTAACACCGTTTGCAGTGAACAAATCCATAGGCATAGATTGACTTGGCTCATTGAGTAGAGCTTCCCATACCATTCTAGCTAGTGGATAGGTGTAAGTCTGAACGCCATTAGGATAAGTAACTTGCTTTGCCAATTGATAAATTCCATAATACATACGAAGATGAGCTGACCACATTGCGGGTGTACCATTCAATTTCAACAATTGTGTATAAGGACCAGCAATACCAACCTGACCGACTGAATCACATTCGATGCTGAGTGCAGGAGCACTGGCTCCACTTACAGCACATACGTTAGTGCCCGTGTTACCTTTATACCCGTTATTTCCTTCAATACCAGCGAGAGTTCCAGCAGGTGCAATAAGATAACTAAATTGTGGAGCCAATATAGATCCAGCATCAGATTGAGTTGTAAAATCAAGAACGTTAGTGCTATAACCACTGTTTGTAGGATCACTACGAACAATGTTTTGGAGATTGTACCACGTAAGATCACAAGCTCTGTCACGAGTAGGACCAACAGTTACACCACCAGCAGCAGGAGTAGCATTATCAGGATCTACAGCACCACAGTAAGAACCAGCAGCACGAACATCCTCTAGAGCAGTGTAGTATTGAGTATACAACGGCTTTACGACTTCAATAACCTTAGCATCAATGGTGTTTTCCTGAGTAGTGTACTTGAGAATGACATCTCTCAAGTAACCATACTGAGGAATTTTCAACTTATAATTGCGACCAAACTGGGTTTCTCCCTGATTCTGAGAAGTGAGCTGGATCTTGGTAAAGGAGCAAGGGGCAACATTGTCTGCGATGTTATGGGTGAAGCTCTGGGACTTACCCTTGGTTCGTGCCAACGTACGAACAAGAGGAGACTGGATCTGCGAGTTAATTACAACGTCCATTTCGAAACTTTCAAGCTAAAAGTAAAGTTAAACTAGTAGATATATAATTTTCACCGCAATAATGGATGTTTTCCTGCGCACGAAAATAGAAGCCAAGCTTTGCGAAATGGAAATGGAAGCAGATAATATTACAACATTCTGGCTTTATCATCAAAAGTATTTGAGTGATGCTACGACTGAGCGACAGAAGCTAGACTTTCTACATCCCGACCAAGTCTCAGAGTTGTCGTCACCTATACGATATCACTGGTGCGAATTCTGTGGAGAAGACGGGGTGTTCTATGAACCTAAAATAGATCAGTACGCCTGTACTGAATGTGGCGCCTGTCAAGAGACAACTAGAGATGATTTCAAAATATTCGTTCCCGAATCATCCATCTACAAACACTCGATTCATCTACATCAAATTCTACATGAAATGCAGTGTTTGAGGGAAAGTATTCCACCAAACTTAATTGCCGACGTCAGAGATTTCCTCAAAGCAAATTTCACTTATGAAAGAATCAAGAAATCTTTACGAAAACTTGGATACAATCAACACTATTCAATGGTATACTCTGTACAGAGGGATCTGGATGAAACTTTCACACCACTCATCTTAAGTTTCAAACAAGAGGAAAATTTGCAAGGTTTATTTTTCCAGTATATTTCATTGGGAAATATTGGTGGTCGTAAAAACAGACTGAACTATCATTTTGTTTTGGGAAAGTTAGCTGACAAATTAGGGTATACATTCCTACACAAATATTTACATCCACCCAAAGGGAAAAAGTCAAAGGAGGAGAGCGAGAGAATATGGAAATTAGTGTGTATTAAACTTAACTGGAAATCTTAAGAAATTTCAAATATAAGGTCTACTGAATAAGCGTAAATGATAGCATTCTTCCTAAATCCTGACCCGGTTAGAATATTATTCGAATTTGCACGAATAACTTCTTCTTCTACACTCATTGTGTTTACATCGTAATCTCGTCCACCCGGTTGTGGGTCTACGCTCCCTACTTGTACTCCTGTATGAACCCACTTGACTGCATCCGGAAAGATAGGATTCGCGTCTGTTGCAATGGTTTTACCATCAGCTCCAAACCATGTTGTAGATAGGAAATCACTTCCGACTGGTGAGTTTGATACTTGATCGGTCATATTAGAAGTTGGGATGGGATACATTGGAATCTTTGTTCCAAAATACTTTTTAAGAGGTGAGATATTGTACAGAGCCTGAATCTCTGGATCAGTAGAGTCAAAGATAGCTTGGTCGAAACGCTTTCTCTCAATACAGTTGAACAGTGCAATGTCAAACTTGATATTGCTCACAGACCTAGCTGTGCCCAAATCGATATCTACATTCTCCCTAAAGGTGTGCTTCTGCTCAGGATCCAGAATAAGTGGTATATCATTCGTATACGTCTTCGCATCTCCCCTCTTAGTAAAGCTCATGACATTACCATCATTTAGGAGCGTACACTTGACAGTCCCAAAATAGTATCCGTGATCATTCTTGTTAAAAAGAATCCTGTACGCTTTTAAAACTAGTTTCGGATTCTTCACTGAAGAAGGTAGGTCGATTGTCGTAGAGGGACCTTGTAACTTGACGTGCAGGAGAGTCATAGTAGTTTAGGTATAGCCCTCTGTTTTTCCAGTACCTTATAATCAGGACGATATAAAAAAAAATAGACACGTAAGAATAAGTGTGATAAGGGTAATGTATACTGCTGGGATTCTGCTAGCCGCCAAGCTTGATTGTGATGGTATATCAGTACCTACTATCTCAGGCATTACCGTCTCTAGCACACCTCCAGTAGTGGGTAGTGTGTATCCTGGATAAGGGTTTGTGTTGTTCTCATCAAAGAATTTAGTTGGTCGCTCAGTCACGTTACTCGTTATATTTGGACTCGCCGTCGTCGTATTCGTTATGTTGGTAGGTAATGGCAGGATTATTATTTTCGTTGGAGTGAACGTCGTCACGGTTTCGTTTTTTATTGTTTCCTGGGTAGTTGGTTGCGTAGAGGGTTGAAACGAGGGGGTCGAGTTCAAAAGCGGTAAAGCAGTGGTGGCAATGTCTTCTATCGGCCAGGTGGGGACATAACCAGATGTTGGTCTCGACGAGTTTGTTGTCATGTTCCAAACCGGTGGTGAGGTTGAGTTTGTGACGTTTCTGAAGATCAGACATGCTAGCGCCAACTCCCTTATCATATTTTTATCTTTAAAAAGATATAATAAAATTTATGCCATACGAGAGTTTTAATTTAGCCAAAATTTGCACAGAAACATTACTTGAAAGATTCACTCGATTTTTTGTCAAGACAAGACCAAGGAGCAATGCCATCGCGAGCAAGAGAGAATGGGAAGAGAAAGATAGAGAATTCAGACAAAGAGGGGAAGAAATCGAAGCCATCCTCAAACTTAGGAAAGAGGAAGAATCGCTCAAAAAGTTCAAAACAAGAGAAGAAAGAAGCCTCCAAGTCATCCTTAAAAGAAAGACGGGACGAAGGTGGATCTTATAAGAAACGTAGCAAGAAACCCAAGACCTCACTCTACAGTGATGAGGAAGTTGAACAAATATGCTTGGATGCGATTATCAACAGGAAAACAATGGATCAGGATGATGCTTTTATCGAAGCTCTTAGGTCTAGCAAAGTTGATCTAGTAGCTATGCGTGAGCATGATCTAAACTATATCAAGGACACCTACTACGCTATGATAAGAAGATTTGTGTTAGTGGATACAATGGATGTAGAGTATGTTAATCCACTACAGATCAAAAAAGCAGAACGCAAAAAGAAAATAAAGGATGAAACTACTGCAGTCCCGATCGAGTTGATTGAAGATATAGACAAGGAAGAGTATAAGAATCCTGAACAAATAGAAAGGGATAGACGGAAAGCTAAGAACGGTTATGAGGAAGTTGATGCTATGGAGGAGAAGGATGAGGAAATAAATCCTGATATTCTAAAAAAGGAAAGAAGGAAACAGGAGTTGATAGAGAAAAGGGGTAAAGATCCCATGGAACAAGTTCCTGGTATGGAGCCTCTAATAACAATGGATACTTCAGACCAGGCGCTAGAGGAAGCAGAAGAGATGCTTCGTATACAAAAACTGAAAGAGGCTCATGCTGCTGCTGTGGAAATCACTAATATGAGAAAGGAGGAGAACGATATTGATATTGATAATATCACTGAGGGTATACAGAAAACCGCAGTAGAATCTAAAACTGCTGCTAAAACCTTCAAATTGATAAAGAAAGCAGCCATCCAACAACGGAAACTCGATGAGATTAATGCTATGTACAGAATGTCATTCGTTGGTCCTGGAGCTATTGGGATGGGAATGCTAAAACAAATAATTAAGGATGCTAGGGACAAAGTCATGTCTCCTACTGAGATTGTCCGTTTGTTATCATCTCTAGTAACAGCTTTGAAAGAGTATAAAGACAGTCTACCTGAAAACAAAGATACGGTAGACCCGGGATATACTGATACTGATATTGAAGGTATCACTCAACAAGTGAATACGTTATGGGATTTTGCTCATGAGCAATATCCTCATTTCTTCAGGAGTGGTCAAGAAAGTGATGCTGAGTTTGTCAAACGCATGAATTCGTTACTACAACGAAAAGAAACGCTACTACAATCACTCACTAAAGATACTGATGCTGACACAATGTCCAAGATCAAAGATGAATTGGCAAGTATACAGACTACCATTGATGCTAATGGAGAAAAGTATAAAGAGGTGAACGACTCAGTATACGATGTAAAAAACGAAGTTGATATTACTGAGAAACTGCTCAATTACCCAAAGGAAACATACAATGCGCCTAACTTTAAAGAAGTTGAAGCTACCTTCAATGAAAACAACAAGATACTCAAATCTCTTGCTGACTCTATGAGTAGTGAGAAAGAAAAGGAATTTCCAGATCCTTTAAAGTTAGAAGAGCTACGAGAGAAGTGGCACAATATATATGATACCGGTTATGCTAAAGAGTATTCAGACCAACTAGTAAAGCAAGGACTTATAAAACAGGAGAATGTCGCATTCTTTCGTCAACAGGTTACTAAAGACATTGATAAATTGGTTAGCATGGTCGCCGAAAAACTATTCAAAGTCCATATGGAGGGAGAAAGCTATATGCTTATCGATCGACTTGGTGAAATTTTCAATGAATATTATTCAATTCGAGAAAAACTTGCAAAGGATAAGCAGAATAAAGCAATATTCGAAGAAACCGATTGGGAATGGGCAACACAAGTCGAAGTTGATTTACTCAAGTTGAGTGATAAGATCGACAAGTTCAGTAAACCTATTCGGGATGAACAGAAGATTATTACTGATATCAATATACGTGCCAAGTATATGGAGGATCTTATGAAGAAGCAAAAGGATTTCCAGAACAAGGAAGGGTTTCTGTATTCACCCGAACGTCATGAGAAGGATGCTTATACGAATATAGTTAAGAGTGAAAAGAATTTTAAAGCTGAATTCGCAGCCAAGGAGATATACAATGTCCTTACTAAGGATTTCCCAAAGAATTACCCTGACGCTGTAATGAGATTAGAGAGTGAAGTGATCAATCTAAAGACAGCTATTCGTGAAGACATTTCGTCATTCGGTCCTTTCTTACATCAAGTGGTAAACCAGATGTATGATCGATTTCGATCTCAGATTCAGAATGTCAATGCTCAGGACAGAGCTAGATTCGATGCGGCTATCGAGAGTGAAAAGAAGTTTCTTCAGAAGATCGTTACGAAAGAGGCTTATTCACGAACAGGTGCAAAGTTGTTGAATGCTACAAAGGATGGAAGATTACAAAAGTATGTTCTGGATCCTACGACCTTCAGTGAACACGATAGAGAAGCTATGATGATGTATACGCCTGTTGGTTTGTATATGAGTGAGACGAGGCGTCTTCTAGATTTGGTATCGCAGTCAATGGATCTTCGAAAAAGAATGGTGATAGATGTACATAAGACTCTCAATATGGAAGGCAATCCAGACGCAGTCAAATTCGATGTTGTTCTATCCAATCTGTTCCCACCTTCTCAGGTGGAGTTGAAACTTAGATACCTTCTAACTCTTCCTCCTGATGCACGCAAAAAGTATGAGAATGGGAGATTTGTACAAGCTGTAAAGATGATAGATGCTAATTTCGATATATCGACGGTTGGGAATGATAACTTCCTTGAAGTTGTTAGCACGATAGGTCAATCTTCTAAATCCTTTCTACAGGATATTGTTGGGGCTACGCCGATTTCGTGGTCTGATTTCGAAAGTATGGGTAATGAACTCGTTCGTTCTCAGACTGCTATTCTTTCTCAGGTTCGTGATAAACCAGTGGAGAATGATACAGAAGCACAGCAAGTTCAACAAGGTCCTCCTGATTCTTTCGGTTATGATCAAGATGCTGGAGCTCAGAATACAGAATCTGGACTTCGCGTGAATTCGACGTTCAACCCCGCAACACAGGGTCAGATCACAAGGGATAAGATAGATGATGAGAAACGCAGTCAGTATATTCAAATGGTAGGGTCAATGGTGGGGACGTTCTTAGAAGCTTCGGAAGATGAGCCTTATGTACCGATGCACCCCTCAGCTGCAAAGTTCTATTTCAGTGGTGACAATTACAAAAGCTTGAAATCTCAGTATCAGAGCATGCGTCCCCTAATCCCAAAACAACCAATGGGTGACCCAAATACGTACATTGAAGAAATGGTGTCGTACTATGGTCCTATTCTTGGAATTAAGAATCGGAAGTCGACCTTTCAGGATCACCCTGCATACATTCAAAAAGAAGCATTAGAACTTCAAGAATTCGTTAATTCCTTCCAGAACTATATTAATGCTACAGCTGGTAACTATATACACGCTCAACAAGTAGAAGGCGGTCCTCAATCAATGCCTCAACAACAACAACAACAACCTAAGGATCCTCAAATCAATCCTACCTCCACAGGAGAAGAAGAAACGGATCCATTCCGTGCTGGCTTGCAAAGCGCATTTGATAATAGTAGGGATATGGACACCAACTTTAATATATTCGATGCTGGCCCTAATTGGGATCCTCTTCCTGGTTCTAGTCTGCAAGCTTCGTTACAAAAATAATATATAACATTAAATAGATAATGATAATCTTCCTATACTATATTGGACCCGTGCTAATCCTTCTACTCACTTGGTCATTGCTGCAACCTGTATGTCACTGTGACGAATTATATCAGTAATTAATTAACATGTTGTTCATTTTCTTTCTGCTTCCAGCACTCGTTTCTTCACACGGATTTCTCTGCGAACCTCCTTCAAGAAACGCTGCCTGGCTTTGTGGATACCCTCGAGATGAACCTAAGAACCATGATCAAATGGCCCTCAATGCGGGAGGCGTTCGGCGTACTTACCCAGACTATCCAAACAGGTGCCCTGTGTTATATGGTGTATGCGGCGACCCAATTGATGCCATCCAAGAACACTCCGCTGGAGGAGTTCACGATCGAGGCGTCCGAAGAAACTACAGGCGAGGTGATACGATACAAATTCAAGTCAATGTGACAGCTTTTCATCAAGGTTTCTTTGATATTGAATTGTGCTCGACTTACCCCGAAACAGAAGAATGTTTCAAGTCCATTAATCAATTTTCCATCGACAATACAAGTCCAGAAGGCGGGAATCCAACATATTTCTTTCCTGTAAAACTCCCAGACAATACTACTTGCGAACGCTGCGTTTTGCGCTGGTTCTGGGTCACGAATAATTCACCAGGACTACCACCTGAATTTTTCATCAACTGTGCTGATATTTCAATAACATGACGTGGAAATCTATTTGTAATAAAATTCACCGAATTTTATATTGGAGGGAGCATACAACCATTAAAATATCTAAGCATAAATAAATGACTCCTGAGGAGCGTTCTCTCATTCCATTGGTATCTCGTGGCGGGTGTGTGGATATTCGGATACTTCGTATAGCTTTGGAGAAGGCTAAAAAGGCAAACCCGACTATTTTCGATCCTAAGCTATTTATATATCATTACTTAAAAGAGAGCGATCCGGACGGTGACGAGCCTATGTTAGACGCAGAATGACAAGTGTACCAGGAAATATTCAAAGTGTTGGTGGAAACTTTTCCGGACTAGCCCCTGGTCCTGGTTTTGGTGGAGACAATGGTGAAGGTTTCCATTCGAGGCAACCTATTTCGTTGCAAAGAAACGACGACACAGAGCAACTGCATAATAGGGACAAGCTTCAAGATGGAGCTGATATACAAGCTGATGCTGTAGCAACTTACCCCAAGTATGAGGAATCTCCCTTTACACGATACGTTTCTAGACCCTTATCGACAGGAGTATTGAGTGCTGATGTGGTGAACTTTGCTCCAGAGAATCGATCCAAAATGGGAACGCCATTTAATCCATTCTGGATCCGTAACGATTTATGGTCGATGGCGAACGAAGCTGATATCTTTATGGATGCTTCACCCAACTGGGTACAGCGTCGTATTAATGTTAATGGGGCTCAAGATAAGCAAGGCTTTAAAAGAGAGACTTATCTGGATAACCAGGAACAGCCTCAACACAGTACCCAATCCGCACCCATGGCTCCCGACGTTGAAGCACCACCCAAGATGGAAGGAGCAGGTAATGTTACTGGAACTGAAGCTGCAACAACCGAAGGTGATATGGAAATCAAGGATGCAAATCCTGCCAAGGTGAAGACGGAGGAGGAATCTGCTCCAAAGGAAAAGGAGTTGCCAAAGAAAACAGAGGAAACTCCTCAAACAGATAGTAGTGAACAAACTCCAGCTTCTGAAGCTAAAGAACCTCCAAAGAAGAGGTCTAGAAAAAAAGTATCTAAGTAAATATAAAGCTATAAATATGAATTACGGTAATGAGGATACGCGTTATTTTGGAGGTATTCCCTCTTCCATCATCTCTTATAGTTCAGATCGTGGACGATACCAAGCTTATTATGGTATCTATGAAATAGCTACTACCACCTCACAACAACTTACAACACTACAAAATCAAATTGTTGTAATGCAAAACCAGATTTCGAATCTGCAAAACACTAGAATTTCACAAATACTTTCCTCGAATCCCAACTTGATTACTAATGGGGACTGTTCTCAGTATACACAACAACAGCCTACGCTTATGACATGTAATGCTGCAGCAAATAATGTAGGTTACATCATGCAAGGTAGGGCTGTTCCTATACAAGACCGATGGTACAATGTAGCTGAACTGGCTGGAGCTAACCCAGTGAATCTTAAGTGTGAATTCAGGCGTGTGTTGTTGAGCTCGTACATTAATCCAATCGCTGAGTATGGAACCTTTCCTTTTATAGGAAAGTACGGTATGTCTGTGAAATGGATAAACGCAACTGGAGCCTCAAGCGACATGTTTACGTTGGAACATACAAAGAGTTCAGGAAGAAATGTAAACAAAGGTGGAGCTATGATGGCCGTGCAACATATGATTCCAGACGTTACACTCACAGCAAACCAACCGTATAGTCTAGGTTTCTGGTTATATTCTTCGTATACAGGTGCAGGGTATGTACGCATCTTACGTCAATACAATTCAAGTGTTAGTGGTGGAGGTTGGACGAATACTGGTCATTGTCTACAACAATTATTACTACAACAGTTCAATGTGGCTAGTGGATGGAACTATATAACCGCTAGTGTAGCTACAACTGCATTGCTCCCTAGTCTTACTGTTTCTGGATTAAATGGTCTTGTTGTACAAATAGGACCGTTTTATTATACATGGAAAGAGGGTACACCTGTTCAATCTGAATTATATGGTAGTGTTCCAACTGGAGCGTCTTCTTTTGAGTGGGTGCTCACTGAGATACAATTACGAACGGACACTATATCTGCTAAAAACAACTTTCCTATCAATTTGAGGGAAAAAGAAAATTGTCTTCCATAAATTTGTGCTACCTCACCTTCTCGTATCTTAAGTTATCCAGCATGTTCAACTTATGACAGAGTATTAAGTGGTAGTGTGACACACACCTACTCATTCTTTTTCAGGGCTACTATTGATCTACCTGTGTTAATGAAGCAAGCTCCGTTCTATCTTATTTGGCAAGATACGCAAGTTAAAATTGGAGCTATGTTTAGTTCAGGAGATACATTGAAGAATCAAGGAGATGTCTATCGTCCGCATTGGGGAGGATTGAATTTGTATGGATTGTTGAACAACTATGACGTATTGAAGATTACAAATATTGGTGCGCAGAATAGAATGGACAGCTCTCCAATTGCATCAGATATTCACGTCCCAGGTGATAGAATAGAAGTAAAACGAGTCACTCCGTCAAGTTTTGAAATGTCGTTCTTTCGAACCTATGTTATGAATACTACAGCTCATTACGATCTAGCTATTCCTGAAGGTATGTTTCTCTATTCAGATATAGGGACTCAGGGAAAATTCGTAGCTCTTGTTCAAGAAATACATATGGGCAAGAACGACGATTCGGAAACGTTATTATATGTAGATTATACTTGGTCATGTTTAACCAGTAGACCTTTTAGTTCATTATATAATTAACCTACAACTCCTAATACAGCTACATCTTCTGGATTAACTGCCTCACCGTTAATATTGATTTCATCAGGAGATTCCATAGGTGTAGTGGTTTCACTATTCTCTGGAATATTCCATGGATTCTTTGCAATGATTGATTTATTCCATTCTCTCTCGAATCCGTATCTTCTTCCTCCTTCATCAATGCCCTTGAATCCAAGGTTGTGATTGAAGTTGAGTTGTTTCTGTAATCCAAGAGTATGATCGTCAACTGCGTGCCAACCGAAACTAGCTTCAGCAATCGAATGATCAACTGCATCGTTGGCAATCGTTTCTTGAACTGTCCTATTGAGTAGTGCGAATTCTCTGGGGTACTTGGGAGGATCTTCGTATCCCAAGTTGGAAGTAGATGTCTTGAAACCTTGAAGAGCTCCGTGACTAATTTCAAAATCAAGATGACTGTTCTGTACTCCATTATCTCCCTTGTCAATATAGTTTACCCACTCTGCCATTTCCATACCATCATTATAAGCTGAAGACGAGCCAGGCATTACATCTAGTCTTGGAAAGAGTGGTAACGGACCCTCGGCTATATTGGGAAGGGTATTGATGTGTGGAGGATCTCCCTTGACATCATACTCATTAACGTGCCACGACTGCAGGGACCCAGTCCCCTGTTGACCTCTAGCATGCAATAACGAAAGTGTTTCTGACATGGTATCCGTTGTACTTTATTCAAGATAAAATTAAGGCATCAATCTATAACTAAGCATAGGTCTAGCAGCCACATCGTTCGCACCTCCAATTGTGATTCCAGTTCCATTTACATTTACCCAAAGAGAAAAATACTCATTAATAGCTAACTTGAGAATGCTACTTGAATTCAATGCTCTCGGATCATTATGATCAGATCCATTAGCCGCAAGCAACATCTGACCGTGCCGTATACTAGAATCTACACTTCTAGCTATCCATAAATTAATAGTTATACCCGCCACGGTAGTTGTTTCTCGAATACTACCAGTAACCATTAATACAATCGGTCTTCCAGAAGTATTCTGGAATGAATCATACTTATAGCCTCCAATATCAACATATGAAATGAATCCGGCTGGAAAGCTGTTGCTGATCCAATTGTCGAACCATACTTTGTTATTTCCAGTATTAAGTACTTGTCCACTAGCAATTCCACGATTCCATTCCATTGTCCCGCTTTTACAATCTACAATACCTAGACCTCTAGGTATAAACTTGATATCACTATTTGGATATGTTGCTGGGTTAACTGAAGAAGCAGTAAATGATGAAAGTACATTTTATATAAACAG
>JAULKP010006312.1:0-15219 GCA_032356005.1 Ulothrix subflaccida
ATAGCTCTTGCGATGCCCTCAAATGTGGTGCTGCGAAGCTTCCAGCGGTCTGCTGACGGGGGTAGGCGGTGGACCCTTTGCTCACGTCCGTCCACAATGTTCGTGGGCTTCAGTGGCGGCAGGTTCCTGAGCCACAGTCCGGTGGCTTTTGTTTCGCCGTGGCCGAATTGCCACGGTTGGATGATCTGTGTTGGCCCGGTGCCGATGATGTTGCGAGCGTGGCCGAGCATGATCGGGTTCTCTACCGCTACCTTCGGAATGTTTGCCTCAAGTAGTGCTTTGAAGAACTCGGCACCCTCACGCATTGCTTCCCACCGTGCAGGGTTAGGGCCGTTCTCCTTCTTCATCCCCAGGTACAGGTGTTTTGCACCCGAGTTAGCCAGGTAGGTGCAGGGTGGATGGGCAACCATCAGATCCCAGCCGTCTCCGATCACATCGAAAACGTCCCCCTGGTAGTGGGGGCCGAAATCGGAGTCTGACGGCAACAAATCCACGCTGAGTGCGTCGTGACCGTTCCTTATGAATGCGTCTCTGACGCGACCTGAGTATTCGCAGGCGACTAGTACGCGCATTGGGGTGTCTCCGTTAGGGAAGGGGGCGAAGTGGGGTGCCCGTTTTCTTGCACCGATGGGCTTCGGCATCCGAGACGTGCTTTCACCGCTAGCTGGCTTCTGCTTATCGGGTTATCTATGCCGCGTCGGCAAGTTCTCTTTAGGGTTCGGCAATCACTGTGTGGGGGTCTGGGATGATGACGGGTGCCGAACTGACACCACCCTCAAGTAGACGGGCGAACGTCTCGAGAGTCATGGACACGTACTGGTCTGCCGGATTCGCGCTGCCGTGTTTCTTGTGAGCCACGACACCGATAGGGGCGTCATCATTCCCGGCCTCAACTGCGGCTTCCCTAATCCATGCGGGGAGGTTGTCGCGGTGCGTGTTCTTCACCTCAATGACTACACGTGCCCCGGTGATCGTTTTGACACCAGTGACATCGCCCCGATCGTTGCTGCCATTTTTGGCGCGCCGTTCGATACGGTCATCTGCGAGTCGGAAGGATAGGAACTCGGCAACCAGGCGTTCCATTTGTGTTCCGGCTTGTTTGGCGGTGGTACGAGAACGAGTCACGACGCAACCCGTTTCTTGAGTTCGAAGATCACTTCGGCCAACGCAATGCCGAACACTTCCCACTCGATGTCGGGGGCGTTCCGGTCAGGGGCGAACTGATCGAACATGTCTCTCCCGAACTCGTCAAGGTAAGTGCTGAAGAATTCGGGCAACCCTGCGAGCATCCTCTTGGTCAGGGCTTCGCTATGCGCTTCAAGACTGGCCGACATCTCTGTAGATTCGGCAGTGTCGTAGTAGCTCATTGTGTTATTCCTTCTTCTCTACAGGGGAGGGAACAGGGAGGTTGCCGAATCTACGATTCGGGAAGAACGTCCCAAGCTCTGAAACTTCTAGTCTCGACATTGCCTCTGGGCCATAAGCGACAAGCACCGATGGTGCGCCGCTGTTTGCGAGTGCCCGTGTTCCGTCTGGGTAGTGGAAATGCAACCGCCCATGTAAGAACAGGAGTCCGTGAGCACGCTGCCAGACAGTGCGAACGAACCCAGCCGTTTCCGTTCGGGCGAAGATCAACGCCATTCCGTTGCCCTGGTCGGCCAACTTCTCTAACCAGTCCCACGCGGCAAACGAATAGGGGGGGTTCAGCCACACGAACGAGTTACCCCAGTCGGCGGCTAGACCATCCTCCGGTAGTTCAATGTGGCGCTTAGCGGTCGGCCACGGACGCGGCGATGGTGCAGCACACGGGTCAAGATCGAACGGCCCGAACTCGGCAATAATCTCCGGTGGGGTGAGCCATGTTGTTGTTTTGGCGCGCGCCGATTGATGCGAACCCATGCTTCGGGTTGTCAATTGACGAGTGATTCTGGGGTCGCACTCGTGGTCGTCGCCATCGAGGGGGTAAGGCTCGTCCTGATCGCAGAAGGGGCAAGTCCAGACCCGGCACCACGCGCAGCGGTCGTGATCGTCGTCGGGCTCGTGGGCGCTGTACTCGCCGTGGCTCGAAATGCAGCGGCTCATGGTTCCTCCGTTTCGGCTATCTGTACTACTCGTATCTGTCCCCTACGGGCACCCTCTACAGCACGTTCCGTCAACTTGTCGCTGCCAAAAACGAGAACCAAATCTGGGGCATTGAACAGCAGAGAATTGAGGTGCACATATTTGTTAGTGAACGGGGACGGGTACTCAACCAACATCCCTCTCGCACGCCACCACGCATCAGCAACCAGTTCGGCACCCTTACGTCCCATCGTCACCAGGATTGGGGTGCTACCGGACTGCTGCCGCAACGTCAGGTAGGCGTGCTGGATTGTGTCCTCAACTAGCGCGGGGTCGTCCCACCCATCGGCTCCTACTACAAGTAGGCGGGGAACAGTCACGATGACACCGCTGCCGAACTCAGATTCTTCTTGCGAGCCGTGAACGCCAGCTTCACTTCATCAGTCCACCAGTGCCGAGCGTCACTCTCGTAGAGCGCGTCAAGGTCGGCAACAGTTTTCGCCCCTGCCACGAACTGCCGCCAACCTGTAGGCGGGGAATCAACTACGTGTGCGGGGTCGGCGGGATCTTCCGGTGCTGCCTGACCGCGTTCCTCTGCTGCGTCGTGCAGGTCGCCCTTGTGCCACAGATCAAGTGCTGCGCCGAAGCGCATACCTGCATTCCTGAGAGCATCACCAATGGCTTCCTTGACAGCATTGCCGCCCGTCTTGCCCTGCGAGTCGCCATACCCCAACCGGGTCACGCCCAGCACAGTCAGGCGAATCCACAGCCCGCCGAACCCGTCGAACTGCGGCATGCCCGTAACCGGGTCAACCGCTACAGGCTCCCACGACCACTCCTGGTCAACAGTCAGGAGCCGATCGGTTAGTGCTGCATGCCCAACGTAGTCAAGGTGTGCTGCTGGCTGGCCGTGGTTGCCCTTGCAGATTTGGCAGTACGACTTCGGGGAGTCTTTGGTGTACGGCTTCGGCAGCACGTTTACTTGATGTGCCTCAAACGGGACACGCAGTTTTGCCAGCCCCACAGCATCATCTAATGCGCTCACTGTTCGCTCCTATCAGCCGTTCGGCCACATCGACCAGCTCGGCAATCTGTTGTTCGTCTCTGTCCACCCAAAGATGTTTCGGCTCCCACCATGCGGGGCGGAAATAGTCACCATCAGGTAGCCGCAACTGCCACACAAACAAGCACCGTTCGGCACCCGTCACATGCAGTTGCCATTGGATCTGCCGCCGATACTTAGCGGGAATCGTGACCCAATCCGTGCCCGTCGTTTTGCACTCAGCGATCAGGTCATGTGTGAGGTTCAGCCCGTCCGGGGTTGCCATGTGCAATGGGTTCTCACCAGCGATCAACCACGAGTTCGCCAGGATGGAATGCTCACTGTGCGCCCACTGCATCATTTCGACTTCTTGTTCATTGCCGAAGTCGAAGTACGGGTTGCCCTCCACATGTACATCGGGGATGCCGAGGTGTGCGAGTGCGGTGCGGAACCCTGCTGGGGTTGCCGCGTTCGATACAAGGGTTGCGGTGACTCCGCCCGCACGGGCGGCATTCCATCTTTCACGCTGCTCAGATCGGACTAGGAATCTGGCAGCTTCGATCATGTGAGTTGTTCCGCCAACCAACTAAACCCGTACACGGCAAACAAGAGGATGCCGAGTAGGGCTATGAGGGATACCAGATACACGGTTGCCGACTTCATGTGCTGGAACCCTCAGGGGGGACAAGATCCACGTCAACGTCGAACCCCTCACGCAGGGCCATCCCCAGCTCGATAAGGTTCTGCCCGGTGCGGATGATCTTCGTCGCCAACTCATCATGTGTCACATGGATGGTCTTCGGTGTCTCAGCCATTGCCTTCTCCTACACAGTGAATCTCAGCGTGAAGCCCGCCATTGCCTCGGCGGACTCGGGCTTCTGCCCATTCGATAGCCGCGCGCTTGTCTTGGAAGTGGCGCACAGTTCCGCTCACGCCCCAGAGAAAGACCCGATAGAGGCGCTTAGCGCGCTGTGGGCCTTTCACGATTCGTTCCCTGAACCTGATGCCGGGTCGTCGCCTTGCAAGAAGTACGCGCGATCACCGCACACCCCGCACGAATAAATCCGGCACCCATGAATGACACCGCCTGTCAGGTTCCAAACATGTGTGTGCTGACTCAGGTAGATCATTGCTCGCTCCCTGAACCTGATGATTCCGGCACACTGTCGTAACGAACAGACCCCTCACCACCACACCTCGGGCAGTGGAAGATCGCTTCGTGGGTGTCGTCCCAGATTGCCAAATCTGTTTCCCCCGCGAACCCGCACGGTTCGGTGTGCTCCCAGTCGTCCTCATCCCCGACTGTTGTGTCGCATTCGATTACCCAACGGATGGTGCGTGGTTCGGCAGTCAACGTTGCGATCAGGTCGGCCAGGGCTTTGGCTTCTGCTGGGGTGGGTGGTGCCACAATTTCGGCCACCGTAGAGAACCAGTCGGTCATAGTGGGTTGCCTTCTATCAGAGAGACGATGATTGCCGAACCCACCGTGACCCCGATGCCTGCGAGGGCGGCAACCAGAACGGCTAACCCGAACATTGCTGCTCGTGTCATACGGATGTGGGTTTTCATTAGGGGGCCGAACTGGGGCGGGTTACCTGTACGGGTGTTCACCGCATAGCCCCGAACGCGAACAGCAATCCGATACCGATGGGGAGGATTGCCAAACCGATTCCGGCAGCACGTGCCGACACTTGGGCGCGCAACCCTGATTCACCTTTGATGCTCATGCGATTGCCCACACTCTCTCTTGCCCACCGAACCGGTTAGGGCGCGTCGAACTATCGGTGGTGAGGATGCCCAAATTGGTAAGCTCTGAACGCCGTTTCCGTGGGGTGTCGTACCGCATTTGCGGCCACCCCTGAAACTCCCAATTGGCGGCATAGAAGTCGTTCAACTCCGAGTCAGTGAATGAACCGCGTTGCCGAAACAAGGCCAGGATTACCGACTGTGCCCCCGTCAACGGGAACGAGACGGTGGGGTAAAGGTCTAGCTCTACGTCGAGCACGGTTGTCATGGTGTTTCCTCTCTATGAAGGGGGAAGAAGGGATGCCGAAATTCGGCTCCCGAAGATTTACCTAGGCGCGGCTTAGCTCCGCTTTACTCGCCCGGCGTGAACGGACGTACCTAGGACTTCTGCGAGGGTTGCAACTACCCCGCAGTTATCGACGCAGGGCCTCGCATTACTAAGAGTGTGTGGAGTAGGCGTGTACCGACGCCTCGTTCTTAAGCCGACCCTCCCGCGTTACTTCGCGACCCGGCTTTAGTCGGTCATCCTTTCGGATGGGTTTTCCCCAGCGGCAACCTGAGACGGCCTCCACACACTCAGTCCCTGTCCCCGGATTTGAACCGGGATACCCGTGCGGGCGGCACATTTTGGGTGTGCTGCGTCTGCCAATTTCGCCAGACAGGGAAGGTGCCCGTTTCCCCCGCGCCCTGATTGGGGGAATAGAAGTGACACCGGGACTTACGTGTCACGCTGGGCGGGCGGCACTCTCAGAGGGAGTCGATGCATCAGCCACCTGCTAGTTCGGCAGTCGTACTTCGTCGCGGTTACTACTGCCAACTCACCGCGGTATACCCGGCTTACCCGGTAGTGCGCTCCTGGGACTCGCACCCAGAGTGTCTGCTAAGCAGCGCCCACCACTTACCCTGTGGCCTTGGTTCCCGGCGACTACCCGAGCTAAACGCCTAACCTGTGCGTCGTAGTTCCTGCCAACATTCGGCAAGCCAACAAGTCGAAAAGCTTTGTTGCCGATCTCTCACTTCGGCTGTCTCCCCGCTATGCAGGGGCCACATTCCCCCCATGATGAACACCCGTTAGGGCGCTGGGGAGGTTGCGTCAACTATGGAGTTATCAAGGTGCGGTGGTTGCTGTCGTGTCCGTTACGGGGTGACGCAAGCAACCAAGATTTAGGGGGTGCCGGATTCGGCAGACAAAGAAACCCCCTCCACCCCGGCAGTAAAAGCCGAAGCAGAGGGGGTCGCTAGAAGGGATGCCAACTCGGGGTTGTCCGAAAGGCGGTACCGACGCTGGTTGCCGGGAGTGCGGAAGTAGGAAAGCTTGTTATCCCAGTTGCGGACGGTGGCGACGGATACGCCGTAGGCTGCTGCCACTTCGCTAACTCCGACGCTGCGAGTTGAGTACGTATCCGTATCTTGCATGCCGATACTGTCGCACAAGCCACCGACACCTGTCAATACGTATCCGTATATTCAGTCAGGCTTGACATGTTTAGATACGTATTGCTAGGTACCCCAGAACGCGTTAAACTTTCACCATGAGAAACGTTCTTGCCGTAGTAGTTGCCGCACTCATACTCACCGGATGCGCAACAACAACCCAGACACCTCCGGCCATTCACTCCCGTGTAGAGTCCCGCCCGGTACAACATGCGGCAAGTATCGCTGTAGTTGGTGACTCGATCACCGCATGGTCGCCACCTTTCGCCGGCAACCCAGCCCAGTCATGGGTTTACACCGCAACAGACAACAACCTCCCCCTTGTAGGCGGGTGGGCTTTACCCGGTGCCACATTGGGGCAAATGTCAACCAACGTCACCCCCGCGCCAGGGGCTTACTTTCTCATCATCATGGGTGGAACGAACGACATCTATCAGGGTGTGCCGATACCGGAGCGGCTTGCTCTTATTGACCAGATTGCCGCAACAGTTCATGCACGCAATGTGATCCTATCGAGCGTTGCCCCGTACAACCCTGACCCTGCTGCGGCTGCCGAATGGAATGCGGTACTCGAGGTTCACGCCACCGCCATGGGATGGTATTTCATAGACCCATGGATGAACGTTCGCACCCCTGAACAGACATGGGTTGCGGGTGCCGACTATGGCGATGGTGTCCACCCGAACCCTAGTAGTGCTGCGATTATCGGGGTTAGTGTCCGAACTCTGGTTGACCAGTCTTACGGACGCTGAAATAGAGAAGGCCCCCGCCCAATCCTTTGTGAGGATTGAACGGGGGCGCATGTTTACGGGAACGTAAACTTACTGACAGCTAAGGCACTGCAAGTCGTCCATCGGGTCGATGTTGATTTGGTAACCGTCTACCGTGTCAGTGTCGTCGGGGCCGGTCACTCTGCCGGGGTGATGTTCGACAGTGCTGTAGCACCCGCAACACCAGCAAGCAAAGCTGAGGCGGACACGAACGCAGCAGCCAAATCGGGATAAGAAATGACCAGAAAGAATGAAGCCAACTGGGCGGCAATCGAGATCCCATAAATGGCTTTACGGATGATAGGTGAGTCAGAGAACATGTTTACTCCTTAGTGGTTGGGCGACGGCGAGTGGTTTTCTTACGCTCGATGCCGAGGTGATCTTCGATACGTTCGATGGAGTCTTTGACTGAAGTGCCGTTGTTGTACTGCACCTCATGGTGAATCTCAGCGATCTTCTCGTCCTGCGATTTCAGGGTTGCAGTTGTGTCGGCCATAAACTCCGGAAGGGTAGTTAGCGCATCCATGACTTTTACGAAGGCCCGCAATTTCGGCCACCCCTTCACAAAGAAAGCGATGACCGCGAGAGCGCCGATAACCCATCCGACAAGTTGGAGGGCGGATACTGACTGCCAGAATTCGTCCCAGCTCATAGGTGGTGCCCCTTCCTTTGGGCTGAGGGAGGGGTTACTTGAACGGCGGGTATGCGGGGGTGATGACCTTGCACCCGGCGCGGATCGCGTCGTAGGTTGCGGGCGCGAGGGTCATGGGTGCGTAGGCGATACCCTGCCCCGACTTGTCAAAATACTGACCCTGCTGGTTCTGGAATGATGCAATCTCGTTCTGGCCGGTAGCGGTACGCCCATCAATTTCGATAGCCACCATCGTGTCGGTGTCGAGAATGACCAGGTACATCGAGTTGGCGATCGGGCCAGCGGTCTTGCGGAAGAAAGGTGGTCGGGTCATGTCATCCTCCAAAGGATTCGTTTCGGTGATGGTGGTCGTGCCCAGCGCGGATGCTGTGGCGGTGGAGCTGATGGTGCTGAACGGGGGCACGCGCTTACCTGTGGCGGTGTCGTCGTGAACGTGCAAGTGCCCACCATCGGACGGGCCAGCCCCGAGGGTGCCGGGGCGACCATCGGTGTAACCGATCAGTTCGCCCTCGACCACCGCGCGGGGGTCGCCGGCAAAGCGTCCGTGCAGGAAATTAGTCTTCGAGCCGTCAGCGCGGGTCACACGGATTACCGAAGAACCATCGCCAAAGTAGAAGAACGACAACGCGCCAGCGGACGGTGCATAGATCGGTGTGCCAACAGGTGTGCCGAAATCGACACCGCCAGTCGAACCGCGAGCAATGTGCTCGTCCCAGGTTCCGGTGATCCGGTAACCACTCAACCAATCAGGGATCATCAGTGTGCCGCTTTCAGTTGTTGTTGTACCCGTATACGCGGATGGTTCCGGTGAGGGAACCTGTGGAGGCGGTGAACGTCAAACCGTCGTAGGAGGTTGATAGACGGTGGCCGCCACCAAAGTTGCCTATCAGTGGTGCGACAGCACTGGCATAGGCGACACTTCGCCCGATAGCGGTGGTCATTGAGGCAAGGAACGGGTTAGTCAACTCAAGATTGTGCTTCATCATCGTGGATGAAATAGATGCGTTCAGAGTCCAATAGGCGTTGGCTGCCACAGTTGCCGAACCGGGGGTTGCACTGTTCGCATACAGCAACGTGTAGTCGTAGTTCGCAGCAGTCGCGTCGGTGCCCGCTGACCGGAGGACAACACGCAGAACCGCTGTTGATGATGCGGTTGTGTAAATCTCAACCTTGTAATGGTCATAGGTGGAGGTGAAGATCCCGTTCAACGAAATACTTGTGGACGCGGTGAAAGACACCTTCCCTGACGCACCCAACGTCACACCTGTACCTGCCACAGATGTGGGGATGATAGCGGTGTGGCCCTGTTTGTTGACTTCCGCCACAATCAGGTTCATGAACGCAGCGGTTATCTTCGCGCCAACAGTTGCTAGCGACAGGGCCATGTTTTCTCCAAACTAATCGAACACAGTTTCGGGCACACCGATAGAACCGCCTTTGTGCGGCCTTCTACGGGGGTGTACAGACGTTTACCCCCCGATATGGGAGTGCAACCCGTACCCGGTTTCAGACACCGGACGTAAAGCTTTTTCGAACAGGTGTACTAGGCGGCTTCGAAGAACCCGGCAACCGTAATCACATCAGTGCTAGTCCAAGTGAACGGAACAGTTGCAGAAGTGTTCGAAGGGGTCGCATAGGTTCCAGCCGTGTTGAGCACATACAGCTCCACAAGGGTGGTGACCGAGAGGGGGAACGCGTAGTAAAAGTTCGTTCCCGTGTCAGCGAGGGTTGCTATACACTGCCACCCTGCCGCTGCCGCCGTCACAGGTGTGCCGATCTGGATAACACCAGTCACCGCCGAAGTGCTGCCCAACACGATACGGACGGAGAAAAGAACGGTCTTACCTATCTGAGTCCACCGGGCAGTCATCGTCCCGTTGCCCAACGTGAAGTTACCCAACGTGGGGGTGTAGGCGACCCACACCCCCAACGCAGCAATACCGTCCTCCATGTACTGCAGTCGCGCCGCCGACAGAGGGGAGCTTGTTGAGGGGCTGTCAGCCCATGTTTGTGGTGTATAAGCGCCCATGATGGTCTCCTAGAATGCGTAACGTGAGTAAGCGGTGTTTGCCGGGGCCGGATACAAACTGGTTGCCGGGTACAGGCTCGTTGACGGGAACAGTGTGGTTACGGTCAGTTCGGCAATATCCAATGTCGCCCCCGCCGAATGCGATGCGGCAGTGGTGCCGTTGAACCCTCGCGTCACGGTGAATGTTTGCGGGGAGCTGCTGCCGGTGACATTGGTCACGTTCATCACTTCATTTTCAAAGATGATGGGAACCGGAAAGTCTGTGGACACGGTTGTGAACAGTGCGCCTGTGGAGGTCACCGAAATTGACGTGACCGAACTGTTGATAGTCGAAGTGAGAGTCAGCTCACCGTCTGCCGTGTAGCGGCTGTTGGTGTCGTACTCGGCCACAGGAGGTAACACCGGCTGAAGATAGAGCGTGAACGTGTGCTCCGTCAGGGAGTGGAGTTCATCCGCGCCCAGTAGCCACCCATCCCACGTCGAGAACCCCAACTGTGTTGACGGCAGTCCGGTGAACTGGTGGCGGTCACCAGGAACCAACGCGAGCAGAGCCGAAGTCCTGTCGGTGGGGGTTGTCATTGCGTCGATGGTCACTGAAGCAAGGCGAAGATTGACGTTAGCTCCCCGCTGCAACCTGTCCTGAGCCCACCCCAGCATTGAATTGAAGTCGGCATACAGAATCTGTTCACTGGTATTCGCGTAGCTCGCACGCAAAGCCAAATCGGGGTCCGAGTAGGTGACACTCTGTGTCGGGGACACACTTGTCACAGACGCGACCATATTCGTGATGTCACGTACAAACGACGGGGCACCGTCCAGTTCAAGCTCGACATTCCAGGACGCACTAACGTTCACTGGTCGAGCGCGGTCACGAATAACTAGAGTCTCGGTGGGGCTAGTGAGCGTTCCAGAAACGGAACTGTACATAGCTCCTTGCTCTGTCCTGTTCGCAACGTTCAGGTTGTCCATGATGGACCCGGCGCTCACAGTCGATGAGATTGCGCTAGGCGATATGTCAGATGAAATGTTGGCGGTCGCTGGAATCATTGCGGCGAGCGCGGCGAAGTATCCTGCCGTGGTGCCAGCTATCGCCAAGTCCTCACGCGGAAGATAGCGCGAGTGACTTATTCGGGATACTCGCGTGTCCGTCGGGTATCCGCCGAATTGCACGGAAGCGATCTGGTTTCCCATGAGCGGCAGAGCGCCACGATTGAGAGAAATTACCTGTACGCCGTCAACGTACAAAGACTGTATGAGGCTGCCGCCCACAAGCTCTGACAGATACGAAAAGAAGTGCCACTCGGTATCAAAGAAGTCAGCCGGTGGGGTCCATGCGCTGCCCGTATCGGACCACACAGAGAACTTGTTGGGGACGTTCCGGTTCCAGTCAAAGTACAGGTATGAGATACCGCCCAGACCATCATTCACCAACATGTAGAACTTATTGCTCGCCGTTGGTGCCGCCCAACAACTCCAATAGCCGTGATCTGTTGATGAGTATTTGAACCCAAGCGGCTTAGCTGGGAGGTAGTCCAAACCGACTCCGTTGCCGCCCCCAAAAGCTGTTCCTAGACTTTCGTCCACCCCAGGCAATCCGAAAGTTCCAGTTACTGTGCTCAGTTGACCGACACCACTGTTGGTTGTTTCGCGCCCGGTGGTGGAACTTGCAGCATCATCGAGCGGCCACAAGATGAACGGATCTGCGGCATCCAACACAGCAGCAGCTAGGGTGCCGTCAGCGACTTCTCTGCGCCCTGCCGCGCCAAGAACATCAACACAGGTGATCCGGATTTGTGCCCACGCCGATTCATCACCGGGGAACGTGGGTTCGATCGCCAAAATCGTTCCGGCCACCAAACGCCCGCCCGCATTCCAGCACACTCGCATTCCCTCAGTGACAGTGGTCGTCAAAGGGGACGCAGTGTTACCGGGGGTGAAGCGTCCATCAGAGTTGTCGAGCACAAACGAGAACACCCCAGGGGCCATGTCCTCGAACTCGGTCTGCCGACCCCATGACCGTTGCACCCCAGCCGCCAAATCGGCATACGTGGAAACGTCCACGAGGGCACCAGCAGCACCGACCCCCATAGCGATCTCAAAGGGGGTGATCCTAGACAAGGGCACCCCTCGGAGTTTGGCCCCGCTTCTGCGAATTCTGCACAGCCCGCACCACGGTTTTGGCTAGGAAGTCCTCATTGCCGACAGCACCGTTGACGTTCACAACCACACTTGTCCCACCACCACCGGACGGAACACGAGCAGCAACAGACATTGACTTAGACGTGGGTGCCATGTCAGCGAATGCCGAATCGACCCGCCACATCTCATCCTCAATACCCATAGCGAAACCCTGCGGAATGTAAGCACCGAGATCACGCATCACCCGAGACGGCGACTTGATTTGCATCGCGTTTACAACTTTGTCGCGGGCACGCAAAGCCATATTCTCAGCAGCAGTAGCAGCAGCCTCCGAATTGGATGTGATGCCGTCCGCGAACCCTTGCGCGAACTGCCACCCAAGCGTTGCCGTGCCCGCCTCGAGCACCGCCGCATTCATGTCATAAATGCCCATACGCCAAGTCGCTTTTATTTCCTCCGACTTGTTCTTGACGGTGTCCGCGTTAGAGTCCCAAGCAAGATCCCAGTACTCGCTCATCGCATTCAACGTGCGATTCCAGTCGAACCCCATATCCTTGTTCTGCCGCACCATCTCATCAATGATGTTCTGCCGCAACGTGAGGGTGCCGTTCTCGTTCGACCCACCAAAGATTCCCTTAGGGCCGAAATCAGCAGAGAAAGAATCGGCCAAACCCGAGATGGCACCTGGGATTGCCCTGCCGAGGCGTTCGATAGCGGGCATCGCATCGTTTACAGCCTGAGTAACGTTCGGGGCGAGGTTGTTGAGTTCGGTTTCTAGCTCGGGGCCAACCCGGGAAATTACATCGTCAAGCCCAGGGATGAGGGTGGTTTGGATGATGTCAGCTGCGACAGTCAAGGCGGGGGCGAACGCTTGCCCCAACTTCTCCTGAACATCCCCGAACTGGTTATTGATCATGTCTAGTCGCCCGGAGACGGTCTGGGCGTCTTTTTCCGCGAACCCCTGCACCTGCGACCGCAGACCCCCCACCAACTGGGTATAGTTCTCGGTCTGACTTCCGGCATCCTTGAAGTTCAAACCAATGGCTTTCAGGGCGCGACCCTGCCCCAGAATGGCTCTACCCAAATCCTCCGCAGCATCCTGTGCTGTCTTACCTGTTGCGGCCGCATAGTCCAGCAACAGCGGGGTAAGTTCGGTGATCTGGTCAGCCGTCAGGTCATACATTGCCAAAGTGCCCTGAGCTGCCGCCGTAGCGTCATCCTCAAACCGAGTCGTTTTCTGCAACTGGGTATCAAGATCACGCAACGCCTGAATATTGCCACCCGCGAGAGTGGGGAACTTTTCGAACGCGAACGACAACCGTGCCTGCGCAGTCTCAGCCTCAGCAAACGCTTTGATCGAATCAATAGAGAACGCAGTCACCGCAATAGCGGCAGCACCAAGCGCAGCACCTACACCGAACGCGGCACCAGCCATGCGCCGTTCCCACGCAGCTCCAGCATCCCCAACACCACGGATCGCAGAGGACGCGGTAAGGTCATGCCCAAACAGTTCAAACGTCAAAGACTTCGTAGCCATCTACTTATCCCTTGCTCGCTTGAATGAATGCGTCCACCTCGTAGACGTACTGCTTCCACCACACCAACGGCACAGAACGCCAGTTGAAAATCGTTATCCCGCACCCAGGGAACACACGTTGAACCGCTAACAGGTTGTGGCGAACAGATTCCCGAATGTTGCCAAACTGGTTAGTTATCTCGGTTCGGGGCTTTCCGCCGCCCCTGATTCTTTTGGGCCGTCCTCAACCGCCAACTCCTGCTCAGTGAACTTCAACTGCGCATCCACGTAAGGGATCTTGCGAACGTCCGCCCAACTGATGTCCTCGTTGTTGCGACGTTTCGCCAGGAAGATGATTCCCATAACTGCGCGGCGGAACTGTTGCGACTCCCGCAACGACTTACCCGACTCGACCAATTCGGCGGCAAGCTTCCATGCCTCCCGGATGTACGTATCAGTCACCCCGTCGAACTTGGCTGTAGAGGACTGCTCTTGCAGGTCATCCAGATCACCGAGGGTGGCAAGGTTCACCGAATCCCAAATGTCGTATTCGTTGCCGTCAACAACCAGTTTCAAAATTTGGCCCCAATCGCCTTGTTCGCATCGTCAATCACGTCACTAAGACGGGTGACCATCTTGGTTACGTTGTCCTTTGTCAGCACCGCACCGAAGTACGGGCGACCCTGCTGAGTAACCTGCACCTGCTTCTGCCCAAACACGGGGTGTCTAAAGGGGGCTTTCTGGTTGTAGCCAAAAATGAAGTTCCCCAACTTCCCCGGCGTAGTTGTGAATCTCACACCGGCAGACCGTTTCGTGAAGTTCACAACGAACCGTGTCTGCTTTGCGATAGCCTCACGGCTGCCCCGAGTCAGGTCGGGCACATCGTTCGGGGGTGGCTCGAGGACGGTTTTCTTGATCTCGGCTAGAGACTCTTTACCAACCTCACGCATGTTCCTACGAAGCGAGCGGGCTACGGCAGGCTCAAACTGCCGTAGCCGCGCAAACTCGGCATTCCAATTGCCCCGGTCAATGGTGACCTGAACCACTTAGATAGCCGTCTCCGCAGTGACAATTGCTACATAGAACGGGTGGGTTGCCGAACGCCCATCCAGCACCGTGAACGGAACCGTCTGAGTGACCACATCACCACCGTTCACCTTCGGCAACTCACCATCCAACCGAAGAACCGGAATCGTGATCTGGAATGTTGGATAGTTGGCACCCGAAATTGCGGTGGCCGTGTTCTGGAACGTGATGACAAGACCCAGATCAGTTCCGGCAATCCACGCATCCCGCAGAGTGTTGCTGTCGTATTCGACGGTGAGTGAACCGGTGATCTTCCGCTTACCCAAAGCCGGTTTGCGGGACCGCTTACCCAACCCACCGAAGTTGAACCCGTTGGAATCCAAAGCGTTGTCGTAGGTGAGGGAGAAGTCACGAATGTTCGCAGACGCCGAACCAGACGACGAACCCAGAGCTGTCGTGGTCGGAACCGTAATGGTTCCACCGACCGTCAGCGACCCATGAATGAACGACATTTCCGTAACCGACGACGGATACGAAGCAGTCGCCAACGAAGTCGCGGTCGCCAGGTTACGGCCCATCCAATTGAACTTCAACGTCGGGATACCCGCGTTCACACCGGCAATCTCAAACCCGGAACACACCATCCCGTCAAGAGTCATCGGGAAAGTTGAGGCACCACCCAGCGGGGGCACACCCTTCTGGATTGTGTACGAGTCCAAATAGTCAGTCGTCGTTGGGGTGAACAACTGCTGGTAGGACGAACCGGCAATCAGCGTGGACGTCCCTGTACCACCCAGAGCGGCC
>JAULKP010006423.1:0-15112 GCA_032356005.1 Ulothrix subflaccida
CTGCCGCCTTAATCAACTTGATCTTGTCGGCAGGTAATCCGTCACCCAAGGCCGACAACGCTCGACCATAGTCCTGCTTCAAGTCGCCGACCGTGATGATCGACTTATCCATCGCATGTCCGCTCATTGCAGAGAAGAACGCAGAATAGGCCGAGACCCACTTTTTCTTCTCATCATCTGATCCTGCTTCCGTCTTCAGGATCACTCGAAACTTATCCGTCAAGGGATCGACGGGTGCCGGAGTCGGGGGAACGGGCGTTGGCGTAGGCGGCACGGGGGTAGGCGGGTTTGGCACCGGGGGAGTAGGGCCGGGGGGCGTCGGGATAGGGGTAGGCGGGCTCGGCGACGGGACGTTTCCCACCGTTACCTTGCAAACGCTCAATGCCGAGATGTATTCCCCGAACTCCGCAAAGCAATATAACTTATAAACCCCTTCCTTCGGGGCGACAAACACGGCCTGCTTGCCATCGGGGAATTCCACGAAGTCGTAGTCGGTCGATTTGAACCAGCGAACCTTGTTGCCGTTCGTTTCCACGATGATTGGCAGCATCCGACCGGGAGCGACCGTCAGTTCGGCCGGGATCTTCAGTTTGACCTCGTCGGCCCCGATGATCAAACCGACCCCCATTAAGATCGAGAACATATTTCACCTCTCTATTCGACATCGCCGTCATATTTTGATTCATTATGCCCGACACGAACGGTCAGTTTGATTTTTCTCGCGTGCGACTTTTCGAGCCTCTTCACGAGTTCGTTCCAGACTTCGACCTCGGGAGGCTTCCGGCGAATCCTTCTTAATTCCATCATGTAAGCCTTCGCATGGGCAAGCGAGTCGACGCCGGGAAACTCCGCAAGCCAGATCGTCACATGCTCGTGTTCAATCGGGAATGCATGGTCATTGTCGCCGCATGGCATCCACATCGCGGGCGGCTTTACGTCGACCCCCTTGTGAATCCTCCACCACTCACGACATCGACTCGTCGCCTCCTCTTCGAGGTCATAGGTTCCGAGGAGCCATTTCTTGCCACGCCAGAAAGTCCGAGCCCGCCAGCGATTTCCGCATCGCTCGACGCCCGTTTCGCCTTCCTCGCCTCGCCGCTTCGTTGGACTCTCGAACATTCCGTTCGCAAAGTCGTCGGGATTGAAGATTGATTGGCCGTTCTTGTATCGTTCCGCGTAGATCGCGAGTCGCTCTTTCGACCGAGGCGGGAATTGACAGACTTCGGGATCGGTCGGCCTTGTCGCCCGCAAGCCCTTCCTCATCATCTGGGGATCGACCGCACAATAAATGCAGCATCCGAGCTGCTTGTAGAATCGCCCTTCGTCGTATCTCTTTGCCCCGCAACCGTAACAAGGCTGTTGCGTTGGCTCGTCATATTCTGAGAAAAGTAATATCTGGCGATATTTACGCATGGATACGCGGCTCCGATTGGGGTATGATTCCAAGGGGAGTCGGTTTTTCTATGACAGGGGAATCCGTAATCGCCGTCGGTAGGCTGCAACCTTGCCGACGGCTCCCACTATACCACATCGTCAGGCGAGAAGTCCTCGCACGACCGACACTCGACACACGGCCTCACTTTGCCGTGGCCACGTTCGCACTCGTAGGTCGTCCGGCAGCCGCCCAAGTTCGCGACCGTGATGCCCAAGTGAACACACTTCGGGGCAACCGGCATCTCGGCGGCCTTCTTAGCTGGCCCATACTGATTTATGCGGGCGACTAGCTTTAGCACAGACTCTCGGCAGCTATCGCAATCCGATCTTCCGCATCTCTTTCCTTGCTCGCATGTCATATCAAGCCTTTGTCACAGTGAATCGAACCAAGCTGTTGGCAAGGTCCATTGTAAATCCAAACGTCGATTCCGCGCAGTTGTAAGCTACGACCTGCTGATTGACGTATGTGCAGCACTCGTAAGCAGTCGTAAATGGGAATCCGGCAGAATTCAAGCAGGTGATATACCCGTCAAATCTCCAAAGGTTACATCGCGTAAAAGGATCAGCGCTGCCACAGCAATCTGCTGCCGCAAACGAGCAGTAGTAGCAGTCGATTCTTCCGCTTACCGTAAGCGTCGTGTCGGGCGATACGACCGTCCCAATCACATAGCCAGTGCCATCCCATGTGGCCATCGTGTTGAATGTCGCAAAGTCGCATCCGGCACTCAAGAATGTGCCCTTGACTTCAATATTCACATATCGCCAAACCTTGGAGCATGTTCCGCATCCAGAATCTATGAATGCCTGATCCTCGGGAGGCGGCAAAGGGGGCTCGGGCGGCAAAGGCTCTCCGTCATTTCCGCAACAATCGGCTGCCCATAAGCGACGGATTCCATAGGTTCCGTCATAGTTGCCGTCAAACGTACCCGTGATGTCCGTCTTGCGAGAAAGATATCGCGATCCCGGCGTCAAGATTTCTTCGTTCGCGGAAACCAAATACTCGGCAGCCGTGTACGTCCAAGACTTCGGACTGATGTCGTTCGAGGTCAACGGATAGCCAATGTAGTACAAGTCCGTGCTTGCGGGCGGCGATGGCACGGGTCCATAGACCCAGAAGAACTTTATGGAACTTGGCCCCGACTCTCCCGTAGAGCCTTCCGACCACGGGCGATAGAGCCGGCCACGCAAGTCGCCGCGACCGCCTGTCGAGACTTGGGCATACTCGCCGTACCGAAGACTCTGAGTCCTCATCATGTATGGGCCGAGTCCGGAACCGACAAGGCGAATCACATCTCGCGTAGGATCGTCCCACCATCCTTCATTCTGCTTGGCCCGACTTTGGGACGGCTGGATCCCCATCGCACGCTTGGCGACCCCATTTTCGAACAGCATCGTCGGGTTATGATCGGCTTCGATCAAGCCTTCGGCCGGCAATGAGGCCGTATCGTACAACTCGCCAGTTCCCGAGATCCCTTGTCGCAGGAAAGCCGTCATCGGACCTTCGCCGATATCCATCCATGCGATCAAGTCGAACATCACGCCCGCTTGGCCGTCGGTCGCATCGCCCGCGATAAATCCCCGATAGGCCCGACTGATGGGCCACTTACACGTCGTCGAAGCCATTCGGTCGAGGAAGGTCGCGGCAACAGCCTCGGCCCGGTCGTCGATCTCCGTTTGATTGAGTAGCGTTCCGCTCGAATCGACTCGTAGAGGCTGCTTGTCCTGCAAGATCAAGGTGCCGCCCTTCGAACCACCATAAACGGACGACAGGTCGAGAGCGACATCCTTCGCGTAAACCATCCGAGGGTCTGCGAGCGTGTCCTCCGACCAGACGGGGAAAAGGACGCGGACGTTGTCGGGATAGTTGAAGAATGGGTTGTTATTGAACGGGATGTCTTCGTAGATCAAGGCGTCACGATACTTGGCCGCGAACGCAATCAGGTTCTCCGTGTCGCCAGCCGCATAACTGATTGAATAGGATTCGTTCGTCGGATCGTAGGCCATGACGCAGCCGAGGGCCGTCAATAGGTCTTCGAGAGCCGAGATCACCTTAAAGCCGTGGCAATCGTACTGCTCGACGGTCAAGTCGCCGCCGTGGACGCCCGCAGGCAGGCCGGGGAACGCTTGCGTGAACTGATTCTTTCCCCACAAGTCTTCGGCAACTTCGGCCCAAGTCATTTCGTTCGTCACGAGAGCCGACGATGGCGAGTCACGCCACGAGTATCGCGTGTTTGTCGCCTTGAGAGCGTTCGACCGCGTATCCGTAATCTCGACAATCAGGATCGGATTCTTCTTGCCCGGCGTCAGGTTTTTCGGAAATCCTGCGATTAAGATACCCGTGAACGCTCGGTTACCGTTCTGGCTTTGCATCCTCAAGGTGTAGGCCGAAGTCGTTCGCGTGAGTTCCTTGTAGTCGGATTCTTCGAACAAGAGATGCCCATAGCCGGGTTCGGCTCCGAGCGGACACACATATTTGTTCGGCTTGCCGTACCATGATGTGGGCAGGCCGTTTTCTAGGCAGTAGTTCCGAATCTCCTTCGGATCGACGCACGGAATGTTGTTCAGGGAAATTCCGACCACGTTCGTTGCCCCTTGCTGCGTCGTTCCGTATCTTGTACGGGATTAGTATACCGTCAAAGCTTAGGAGTTCCACGATATGTTCACAGTCGGTCGCAAACCATTCCTCGACGCTTGTATGCTTGCATCGAAAAGCGTTGCCGTCCGCACGACGATGCCGATCCTCCAATGCTTGGCCATTAAAGTTTATAATGACCACAAGCTGATGATCTCGGGCACGGACTTGGAGACGGAAACAAACGCTTGGGTCAACGACGAGGTTATCAACGCCAAATTCGGGACGGCCTATGTCCAGAGCAACTTGCTCATCCAGTCGCTCAAAGAATGTATCGACGAAGAGATTCAGGCGACTCTCGGCAAGAACTCGCTCAAGGTCGCTTGCGGAAAAAGCACGTTCGTATTCCCTTTGTGCGATGCCGGCCAAGTTCCTGAACCATTCGACACGCCGAAGGACTGCAAGTGGGGCTATGGCCGCGAAGAGCTGATTCAAGTCTTGTCACGGTCGATCTTGGCCTCGGCCGACGAGGAAGGCAAATACGCCTACGACAAGATGTATCTCGATGGCCGATACTTCATCGGCAGCGACGGCAAGCGGACGGTGATCCAAGAGCTAGAGCCTTCCATTGACTCCGAGAAGACGCAAAAGACGCTCGTCATGCCAAAGAGCGTCGGGATCATTATCTCGCTCCTGAAGGCGTCTCACGACGATATCGCGACGATTGCCGTCTCGGACAACTTGATCGCCGTATCCTGCGGGAAGAATACGGTCACTTGTCGGGTTGCGGCCAATGGCCGAGGCTTGCCCGACAATATGCAGCGGATCGTGCCGACCAATATGCCCTACTCGACGGAATTCGTCGTCTCCGACCTTTTGCGGGGCATTAATCAGGCGAGCGTAGTTGCGACCAAGGAAGCGATGCGAGTAACCTTGGAGTTCAAGGACAAGGCTTTGACGATCAAGAGCGCTCATCAAACGGGCAAGGTGGAAAGCGTCGTCCAAGGCTATGTCCCCGAAGGCATGGACATGAATATCATCTTTGACCCGACCTATCTCAAAGAGATGCTTCGAACCTTGGACGCGAAGGAAGTCGTCAAAATGGAATTTCGGGCACCCGACAAGCTAGCTTCGATGGATATTCCATTTGGTAAGTATGTCATCGGCCCAATCACGGTCACCTAAGTCTTAGTCGTCTTTTGTATTCGACCAGTTTTGGACGAGCTTTTTCAGTAGAGCCTCTTTATCGAGGCCGTTCATCGCAATAAAGCCAATATCGTTATCTTTGAGGAGTTTTCTGATATCGGCTACACTCATGTCCTTAATCTGGTCTACCAAGCCTTGTGCTTCTTTTTTCGAAAGGTAGCTACTGGATCGTCGTCCATCTTTAGCTTCCTTCGCCTTCGCGACAAATCCGGGAATATCAACTGGGGCCACTTTCGTGCCTTCCTTTGGTTCTGGCTTCTTCTCAGGTTCTGGTTTTGGTCCCGAATTTGGTACGGTCGTTTGCTCTTTCGGTCCGTTGCCCCAGTCTTTCTTGCTCTTTCGGCCAGTGTCATTCGTCTGGGCATAATACGATTGCTGCTCATACTTGCCATCAAGTCCAGCTTCATCCGTTTTTCTGATTAGCAATTCTTGATCAGGAGCTTCTTTGGGTCCACTTTGTAGCCGGCCCATACGGACGTTGCTCTTTTCGTCATCGTGCAATTCTTGCATCGCCTTCTTAAATTCATCCTTCGTCAGGCCGGGCCGTTCCTTCTTCATTGCTTCGAAGATCGGATCAAATCGAGCTCCAACCGTCTTGTGATGAACATGGTCATTGACGAAGTCTTCGATGTCGGCCTTGAGTTTGGATGAGTCTGTGGCTGCCTTGGCTTTTTCTGCCTCGGCACGAGCAGTCATCGTCGCGTTGACTTGAGCATTCTCTTGCTCTGGCGTCGGAAGTTCGGCAGGAACCTTGGATCCAGCCTTCGGGTTAGGGTTCCTCTTCGGAGCGGGCCTAGTTTTTGGGCCTTCAGAAACGACAGGCGGGGCTGTCTGCGGATAGAACGTAGCATTGGCCTCTTTGAACAGATTAGAGAACCTCTTCGACCGCTCAAGACCTTCCGTGTCTCCGGTCGCGTGGGCGATGCCGCTCTTGCCTTCGATAGCCGCTCTCAAGTCGTCCATCGTCTTGATCTTTGACTTTTCATCATCCGTCAAGGTTTGATAGGAAGGCAAGGTCGAAAGTTCGTTCGCGACATTCTCCTTCATGTCGATCTGATTCTCTTCGCCAAACTTCTTAACGGCATCCTTGTCGGCGATCTTCTTCTTGACCGACGTTCCAGCAAGCAACTCTCGATTGTTCTCGATATTGGAAGCAACCTTGTCCAAGAACGCTTCGACTTGATTGGGCTGCGTGCCGTTATTCGTGATGATGTCGATAGCGTCTTTGCCAAGATAGCCAAACGCCTTCTCACGCCTGTCCTTCAATTCCTTGTCGCGGCCACCCGGCTTCGGCTCGGCGGCAAAGTAAGCCTTGAGGAACTTAGCGACATGCTCGACGCCAATATGTCCGTGGACGGTGTCGCCCTTACTGATCTCGCGAGCAACATCATCCATCGAAGTTAGATCGCCCATCGGCGGCTGCTCAAACTGTTTCGGGGCCGGTGGCGTCCCTTGAATATTGACCTGCTTGGCCGGCTTCTCGGCAGCCGTAGCGGCCTCTTCTGTTGCTTGGGATCCGTCGTACTTGACGGCTTGCCCTTTATCGCCAGCCATTTCTGGCAGCATCTTCCCGAGACTGCTTGCCAGCACGAACTTCGTTCCGGGGAACGCTTTTTCCAACTCGGGAATACTGTCTTCGTACAAATTGGCGACGGCAACAGCGGCGATACCACCCTCGCGGATCGTTTGTCCGGGATTGCCAATCGCAATGAACTTCGAATTGTCCTTCAGGGTCGTACCCGAAGTCTCTCCGTACTTACCGGCAGAGCTAATTGGTGCCGAATAAAACTTACGCGACTTGTCTACGCCTCCATTTAGCAATCCGGCCAATTGGCCCAAGTCATCCGTGCCGTGGGCGTCAAATTGAGAGCCAATCTCTTCGGGGATCTTTTGCCCCACGATATCGGCGTACTCTTTGCCGCCGAATTCAAGCGGATTGCCTTCCGATGTCATCTTGTATATCTTCGAGTCGATCTTGCGAAGTATGTCCTTTTGATCAGCAGGGACTTCGTTCGTCGCCTTAGTCTTCTCAGGATCTTGCTTCTTCGGATCAGGGATCGGGATGTCAGCTTCTGTAGTCGCCGGCTTCGGCGGCGTTTTGGCCGTAGTAGCGGGAGTCGCTGGCGTGGGCTTCGGAGCAGGACCGACAGGAGGCACTTCTGCAAAATCGCCTTCGCCGTCGCCTTCATCTTCTTGGGCAATCGAAGCCTTGACCATCCTCTTGATCTTCTTGCGAATCAGTTCGTCACCAAGATTATTCGCATTCGGAACGCCCATTCGCTCGGCAAGTCTGACGAGGTCAATTTCCTTTTTCGGCAACGAACTCAGCAAGGCATCGCCTTCGTCCTTGTCGATATCCATCCCTTGTGCAATTCGGTCGGCCACATCGTCGTTGCCTTCGGCCTGAATCTGCTTGCGATTACTAAGCGGCGAAGTCGTATGCTTCTGTAATTCCTTCGCAAAGCGATCCTTCAGGCCCGCCCCTTCGAGATTGGCAAGTTCCTCTTCCGAGACTCCAAGCGTCCCCAAGATGGCTTTTTGATCCTCCATTGGCTGGTCGCCGAAAGTCTTGATCATTTGACGGGCCTGAGATTGGCCAATCGGTGCTTCGGGTCGCTCCTCGTTCGTCTCGTCATCAAAGCCCATTCGCAGACGGCCGACTTGCGTGCCAAGCAAGCTCGCTGACCCTTCTTGGGCCTTCTCACGCTTGACTCGACCTTCTTCCTTAGAATCAATAATCGACTTCATTTGGTTGATGAGCAAGTTGCGACTGGAAGTCGGATTGAGCCCGTACTTCTCGGCCAATGCCGCCAAGTCGGGGAAGTCGAGTTGGCGCAGGTCGTTCTTGAAGGACCGAGCCTCGTCGGGCGTAAACGTGCCTTCTTTGTCGCCGGCCGTTCGCTCGACGTAATCGCCATGCTGCTTGATGATCGTCTGGTACTTCGCTTCCTCGTCGATGCTCTTCGGTCGCTTGGCGTCGAATAGCTTGTCGATTTCGACGTTTAGCTCGTCGGAAGTCAGGTCGTTCGCGTTCTCGATACCCAAGGCGTCGGCAATCGCCTTCTTGCGAGGAAGGTCGTATCGCTTGAATGCTCGCTTGGCCCCGACGGCTTCCGTGTCCGTTAAAGGCTCGGCATTGGCACCGGCAACTTTATCGACGACGGAATTCCATCGAGCCTTGTCCGTCTCGGCCTCATCCTTGCGTTCCGCGATGATCTTTTGGTCGTTGCGAGTCCCTTGGCGAATGTCGGCAGCATTCTTCAGGTTGCCGACAACGCCTTGCGTATCGCCTGCAACGGCAGATCGAGCCGCACGAACGCCAGAAGTCAAGACATCGACAGCATTGGTCGCCGTTGCGATTCCTTGAGCTTGGCTATTCACCGTATCCTGATCGAACGACTTCTTCAGCTTATCCTTTTTAACTTGTAATGGGTCGGCATCCTTGGCTTTCCCTTGGCCCGGCAACGGAGTAGGCGTTTTGCCCGCTTTGGCTGGCAGCGGAGGAGGGGTCGCTCCAGTCTTGGAAGGAACTGGAGGCGGGCCAGCAGCGGCATTGGCTTGAGTAGCGTCCGCTCGTTTCGATTGACCCTTCTTGCCTTTTGCCCCCAAGAATTCCGAATGCTTCGCAAAGTCTTCGTCGCTCATACCAGTCGAGTCAGTCGTGCCGCCTGCCGCTTGGACCATGTCGTGATATTGCTCGTAACTATCTGCCTCGACCGTTTTCTTTTGCCCGTCCTTGTCGATGAAGTTGTACGTCTTCTTTTGAGGCGTATCGGCTTCCGGAGTTCTACCATCAGCTTGCGGAGTCTCGTTTTTCACCTGATCTTCAGGCTTGACAATTTCCGCTTGCTCGATCACCTTGTCAGGGGCGTTGTTTTGAGGCTCTTGGATTTCCGAGGCAACCTTGTAGCCTTCCGGCAATTGAGTCGGCTGCTTGGGAGCCGATTGGTTATAGCTGTCTTCGGCCATTTTGATGGCGTAAGTCGGATTGACGCCCGTGTCTTGGGCGATCCGATAAACGGTCTGCTGGTCAGGTGGATTGGCGGCAGCCTCTTGTGCCAAGTTCGACAAGACCTTCGAGCTGTACTTGCCGCCAGCCGTCAACTTTTGGGCCGCAAGCACAAGGCTTAGGTTGCGTTGCTCTTGGCCTTGTTTGTCAATCGAACGCGGCGACAGGCCCAAGCCTTGCTTCTGGCTAATCACGCCTTCGCTGGCAGGAGACTTCGGGCCGAGGTTCGGATCGGGTTTGCCGGCTTGTTGCGATCCCGGATTGATAACGGGGTTCGTCGCCGACTGATCGACGGAAGTTTTGGCTTCTTCGATTTCCGCGCCATCGACGACACCCGGAGTCTTTGGCTTCGGTCCTTGCGACGGTTCAGAGACTGCCTGATTAGGCTGCTTGCCGGGAACGGGCTGTTGAGAATTCGGAGGCGTGCGAACGTCGTTGCTGCTCGCATTCTGGCCGGGCGGGGTCGGCGCAACATTCCCGGCAGGAGCTTGTGCCGGAACCGTAGAAGGAACCTTGACTTTGGCTGGCGGGGCCGGCTTGGCCGCAGGTGCCTGCTGAGGCTTCGGTGGTTTCGGCTTGCTGGGATCGACATTCGGGACATTGATGCTAGTCTTCGGCAAGGCCATCAAAGCCGTGTACTCGAACTTCGACGACATCATCTGAGGACCGTCATTTTCGATGATCCCGTGAAGATTGTCGGCCGCTTGCTTCCATCGTTCCTTCTCGGCGGGATCGGTCGCCATGTGATATTGACGGATCGCCTCTAGGGACGCGACGAACGCAGTCTTGGCCTGTTCCGACGCGGGAGGCTCTTCGGGCATCGCTTGGCCTTGGCCGGGAGCGGCAGCAGGGGCTTGGGGAGCCTGCGACATCGGTTGTTGAGGCTGCATCGGAGCCGGAGCCTGCGACTGCGGCATTTGGATGCCGTCGATGGCCGAGACGCTGATCGTGACGGTCGTTTGGGCCGGAACCTGTCGAGCTGTCGTGTACATTCGCAATCCTTATTCGGGTTGACCAGCCTGAGCCTTGCCGCCATTCGCAAACGGAGCCTGACCGGCACCCGCGACCGCCTGTTGCTGCGACTGGCCATTGCCGCCGTCGCCATTGTCCTGATCCCATGCCGTCTTGCGATAGGTCGAGATCAACGGCTTAGCCGTCGCACACGCCCACGCCTCCGGCCCCAAATTCCACTTCAGGAGCGGATTGACGATCTGATCCATGACTTGTTCCGTCATGTCGTTCAAACGGTCCTGCTGACTGATTAAGAAGCCCTGCAAGGGGATCGCCCGACCAGAATAGCCCGATCCCGTCTCGGCCGCTTGGATCACTTCGGGGGGAACGCCAATCGCCTTCGCACAGTCCGTCTCTAATTCTCGTTTCTGAGAAATTAGCTGTTCGATGTTTGTCGTGAACGGCTCGACGACGACATCCCACTTCAAGCCGCCGCCTTTGTCGTTCTGGTACTTTTCCGAAGATAGGGCGATGCCAGCCCCCGCCTTCATCGTTTCGCTGATCTGGCGGGCGATGTCGCTGTTCGACACCTTGCCGTTGTTTCCCCACGTCGGCACGCTTGTCGTCGTTCCTGTGTATAAGCCTTCGGGATGGAAGACTTTCACGATCCCAGTTCCGAAACGATAACAAGCCAAGTCGGTAATCTCTTCGTTGCCGTCGATCCCCGCGAGACGACGCCAATGCTTCCACGCGGGCCGAATCTGGGAGTCGCCGAAATACCCTTCGAAGCGTTGTCCATGAACGTACCAGAACCCTTTGTTCGGGATCGAGTCACGAAAGCCCCAGAGTCTCTTCGTTCCCGTCCAATTGCCCGTAATTTGGATCCCTTGGGCGACACGAGTCACGGGATCGACGACAGGCACAGAGTCGCGGGCCGAGAAGTGAATCATCCGAGTCGGACGAATGTAGCCTTCCTTCTCCTCGTAGACGATCTCGCCTGCCGCCCAGCCGTATGTATTGCCTTCACGGTAAACGCGACTGATCGGTCCGTTCCAGAACCACAAGAGAATCTCGCCGGCCAATTTCGCCGCTTCCATGCTATTGGCCTTCATATCCCACTCGGCCATCCGGATCGGGGCCATCACCCAGTTGAGAGGCATCGCGACGGCAGGCGTCTTGATCATCATCTCGACATCTTGAAAGAACTCCCATCCCAAGATTGCCTGAGACCGTAGCGTATAGACGGGCAAAGTCGGACGATACCCCTCGACCATCGGTTGATCGAGAAGCTCTTCGACCCGAGCGGCCACCTTTGGCGTCACGAGAAGATCATCGTCCGACTTGTTCGTAGGGAGTGACATTTACTTACCCGCTCTCGCTTGTTTTTCGAACTCGTACTCGATGCTTCTCTTCGCAAACGCTTCGGCCGAGGCATACTCATCGCCCGTCAACAACATCATTCGCTCGCGGACGCCCTCGGGAGTCAGGTCGTGCCAACGGTCACGCAAGTCGTTCTCGGCCCGCGATGTCGTGATCAGGGCGTCCATGATGGCGAGGTCGCCATAGGAAAGCCGTGTCGCGTCGATGCCCGCGTAATAGGAGCCAACGCGGGCTAGGCGACGATGGACACTTCCTCGTTGGCATCGAACTTTTTTAGGAGCATATCCTTGGCCGCGACGACCTCGCTCGACAGGAAGATCCCCGGCAAGGTTGATCCCGTGTCTTGGATGCCGTATTTCTTGAACACGGTCATGTAAGCGGCCGACATCTCTTCTTCCGTCGTCGCCTTCTCGGTCGAGCCATCGGGATGATGAACGTCTTGTTGAAGGAACTCGGCGGCAACCAATCCCAACTCGTCACGTAACTTGAACACGTCGACGTTCGGAGCCTCTTGGTGCGTGCCGTCGGCATTCTTTACTTTGAAAGTCACAACCCCGTAAGACCCATTCAACTCAATGATCATGTGAGATTCCGTTATAACGTATAATGGGCGACGATTTAAGAAGTCATCATACCCTAGCGGTCGTTATGCCCCCACGGACTTCATGCCGGCTGTCACGGTCATGCCTAGCTGGCTCGACAACGATCCCGTGCTGTCTTGCGCGCCGCCTGCGATTGATCCGACGTGCTGAGGAAGCGAGTAGGTTAGCACCCAGCTTGTCTTATAAACAGGCTCGACGGAGTTTCCGATGATTTCCGTGTGGGTCACTCGATGGACAGGGACGGCAGGAACGCCGCCGAGACTGACGAGCGACGGCGCGAGTGGTGACGACCCTCTCTTGATCGAAAAGCCAATCATCTGGACCATGTAGTCGGGCGACACGCGATCAGAAAATCGCGTCGGCTCTTCGGAGGTTAATCCGCCTTCGCTCACGTTAAATTTGTTTCCCGGATTTGTGAACCATCGGTCAGGAACCGTCTGCAATGGATTGGTCGGACCCGACGAGTCTAACGCCGAGTCGGTTGGCAACTTCTTCGTGATGACATTGTTTTCCTCTTGGATAAACCTCATGTCATTTCGGAAGTCAAGCCATTCCGGGCCGCAATGAGTCGAGGAGCCGCTTGTGTCGTCTTCCTCTTCTCGTTGAGTCGCCTTTAATCCGCTCTTGTTGTTAGCGATCTCGACTTTGTCCTTGTCTTGACAAAGATCAATAATCAAGTCGTCCTCGACATTGAACTTCATGTTGGCCGATCCGCGACCGTCCCAAATCTTGCCGAGAGTGATTTTCCACAAGAACCACGGCGGCGTGTCCTTGATCGGCTCCCACAGGCCCGTTGTCAAGAGTTGTGGCAAGGCCCGAAACACCATTAAGGTGCAATCGAACTTTGCTCGTGGCTTTCCGTAGGCATCAGGATCTTCAGCAGAATAGAAGATCGGGTAGACGGCACAATTTGGCGGCAGCATCAAGACGTTTAGATTGTCTTCGTTGAGAGCCAAATCGGTAACGCCGTCGCCAACCTGAGCGGCCCCTTTTGCCACGGGGTTGCCTTCGTTGACAGCTTGACTTGGTCCTCTCGTCGTCTTCGTGTTAATACTGACGACGCTATCGACCAATAGTCCCGATGCGGAAATTGGTTTCTTGTTGACAATACCGCCGACCGTTCCGTCGCCGCTGGTGGTTACGCCGCCAACGGGCTGGCCGACGACTGGCTTAGCCGGGTTTTGGTCGGGAATCCTACCGCCGTTCGCTTTTTTGATTTGATCAATAACGCCACGAAGTCCAACAGGGTCATCGGCAAGTCCGGGAGCGATGACGCCCCCTTGATTGACGCCGTTGGGATTTGGTACGACACCGCGAGTTAAGCGAACGATTCGATTGGCGACGACTCGGCGAAAATGGACGGCGGCAGCCTGCTGGAATCGACCATAGGCCATTTCGTATTCCGCACTAATCGTAAATAGCCACTGAACGAACGATCCTCGCTTGACGTTCTGCGTCTTCATTGACATTGAGCATTTCAGGACGCCCAACGGCGGCACGATACCGGGCAATTGCTCGTGAACGAATTGAAAGTCGAGTCGGCGACGGTCTTTGGACAGCCGGAACGACCCGCCACCGGCATCTCGGAATCCGACGGGAACTTGAACGATGATCGAGTCTCGAAAGTCGTCGGCTGTTTTATGGCGAACCTTTCGGTCGCCTTGAGAGTCGCGAGTCATCGGTACTTCGATGTAGCCTCGGATCGTCCGGGTCGTATAGCCTCCATAATCCGTGGAATAATCAACGTCGTAGCAGAAGGACATAATCGCGTCTTGATAGACGGCATCGTTGCAGTCAGGCAGACAAACCTTCAGCCCCCAAGTAACTTCCCATCCTAAGCAGTCGGAAATCGGCTTAGCCGAAAACCCGAGCGGCGTCGGCCCCCAAGCAACATCCCATTGGCCGATGTCCTTGACTTTGGTTTCTTCGACCTCGGCCGCAGGATTGCTGACAGCCACCGTGCTGCCGCCCAAGCCAACATTGACGTTGATAGTCCCAAAGCCCTTCGAGTTGTAGATGAATTTGCCGCCCTGAGACATTAGTCTTGACCGCAAATCGTCCATCTCGATATCGCTGGTGACGTAATCGTTCCCGTCGGCGTCAATGTCGCCGCGAGCGATGTAGATTTCCGTCCGAAGCTGAATGATGAATTCTGAGAATTTGATCGTTCTGCCGGCCTCGTCCTGCATTGCCTTGCACGAGATCGACAAAGTCTCCGTAGCCGCAGGATCGAACCTAAAGCCGTTGTACTCGCAGATATAAAACGTAGAATCAGCTAACTGCGGATCAATCTGGCGAAGGTCGGAAGCCATTTGGTTGTCTCCTAGTCAATTATGTTACCCAACGAAAAAGGGTATGATCGGGAAATGGCACTACCAGCAGCTATTACGATGTTAGGCCGCGTTGCGGGAAGCCGGTCGGCAGGCCAAGGAGCCGCTGCGGCCGCAGGAGGAGCTGCGAATAGCGGCGGCGGCTCATCTCAAGTCTTGGGTCTCGTCCAAAGCGTTATTGGCTTGGCCGACGAATCAAAGAACCTCATCAAAGAGGTCGCGGCTAAGCCGTTCGATTCCGCAGCCAACCGAGTGACAGCCAATCTCAAGATGGGCACGTCCTCGGTCAATCATGACGCCAACGGTCTGATTCAGCAATTAGATATTCTTCCCGAGAGCGTCAAGAAGTTCTCGCAAGCATTAAAAGATATAACGAACTCAATTGTCGAACGAGGAAACTACCTCGGATCGTACAACAGCAATCTGGCGATGGCCGGTGGGCAGGCTGATGTTCGCAAGATCCAAACGGATATCCGCGAGGCGAGCTATGTCGGCCAGTCCTACTCTCGCGTGATCGACGAGCAGTCTAAGGCAGAATCGAAACTTGCTGACATATTGAATCCTATCAACGATTCAATCGCAAAGGGAATTGGAGACCTGCTGGAGATCCTGAACAGTCTTCTTGATT
>JAULKP010006534.1:0-15085 GCA_032356005.1 Ulothrix subflaccida
CACCGGTGTATAGAGGACACCGTGCCAGCGCAGTTGCGTGACGAGCAGAACGCTGCTGTGACGTCACTTCCCGGCCATGATATGTTGCGTCGTCATGATCTGTTAGTCAGCGCATCACCGTAGCAATGCTGCCTTCGGTGCGGGTTTGGTCAAGGAAATGGTGCGATGTGAGCATCTGAGCGGTGCTGCTTCAATCACAGAGCTTTTCTGTTGATGACAGATTCCAGTTCACCCCTGTAGCCACAGTCGACACAGTCATCGTGTCTGTGGACCTGACACCCGCTCCGTGTGCTGCTTTCGTGAACAAGCGGAAACCCAAGACTTCTGCGTCCCAATCGCTTGTGTGTATGCCCACCTTGCTACTACAGCGTGCACATCAGAGGTCGCTCTGCTACTGCATCGCACTGCGCATCGCACTGCGCTGGACTTCAGGGCTATGGAACCGCTACTCAACGATGCGCCTGCGCACGTGGTGACAGATTTCGCCGCCCTGGGAGGACACATTCTCACCCTGTGCAGACTCCGTATCGATGGCAGGCGCCAGTTCACGCTCTTGTACCAGACTCGAGACCGAAAGATCGAGTGCATCCAGCCTCACGATTTCGTGCCTGGGGCGCTGAATGCGCAGGAACTCGCCACCGTCAACACGCAGTGTGACACCTACGCCACGCGCCCGTCCCGGATTCTCACGGCAGTCTACGCCACGTGGGATGGCACAACAGAACAGCCCGGCTGGTGGCTTCTTGTGGACCCTTTGTTGACACCATGGATGTCGATGGTCAGTGAGGGCATCACTATTGGCGCTGCCGTGCAGCTGCTGGAGAAGAAGTACCCGAGCTCTGAGGGCACACACAACGCTCGCACAGAGTACCCTGGCAAGGTCTACAACTGGGGCGTCCTGGCGATCTGGATGATGAGAAGACATTGTGGATATTGCCTCAAGTTCAGGACTGGGCTCGAGATCTGCGTTCAGTGCGGCGTTCAGAGGTACTGTGGCAGGGAGTGCCAGAAAGCGCACTGGCGAAGCCACAAAAAGGCTTGTCCTCTCATCAAGCAGGGCGCGTACCTGCTGGCGCACGAGGAGATGGTGGCAATGGTGTGCCACGCTGTCGAGAGCACGGCCATGACCATACCCAGCAACCACTACCTGAACAACTTTCTCTCTCTGGAGGCGCTGGCTGCGATGCCCTTTAATCCCATGCAACAGTAGGCTTACTTCTTGAAAACCAGACTGTAGCGTTGTTCAATGCGAATGGAACAAGACTTGTAAGCCCTTCACGGTTTCGACTTGTGGGAACAGCATGTTCGAATTTGTCCTGTCTTGACGACCTGGGAGCCTGGCCAGAGTGTGCAATACCACACGAGACTCTCGGTCGCTTGCCAAACACAACTATTCTCAGCCGTACGCAACTGCCGGTGCGCACTCACGGAAGAGTGCTGGCAAAAGCGAGCTGCTTGCAGTCGCTGGCGTCAACGCCGCACACGTAGAAGGCGTTGTTCTTGTCGTCGAACTTGAACCTGTTCATCTTCTGAGTCAGGTCCGAGGTCACCGTCTCTTGCTTGCCCACCAGCCCCTCGACGGCCTTCAGAGCTTTGACCTCAGAATCCAGGCGCTCGTCCATCGCGGACAAGTCAGTGAGCTTGCCGGTGACGTCTGCGTTGAAGGTGGTCTGCTCTGTCCTGAAGGTGTCGAACCCATCGGCCACGTCTTGCATTGCCTTCGAGAGGTTGGCGAGCAGGAGCACAGACTTATCGAGCGCCTCCGTCGACACAGTGCCTTGGCTTTCCAGCTCGGCCAGCCGTGCGCTGACCTCGTCCGCCAGCGTTTGTAGCTCCCCCTGCTGGGTCGTCAGCTTGGTCACGAGTTCGGCGTTACCGGAATCCGACTCGCTCAGAGTGGCCACCTCCGTCGTCAGCTTGGCTGTCAGACGGTCGATGTTCGCGCCCAGCTCTTTGTGTTTCGTCATCACGAGCTCCTTGTCCTCTTTCGCGCGTTTGTCGACGTTGTAGAACTGATACGCCACGACAGCCGCTGCCGCGACCAGCATGACCATGAACACGAAGAGCACCGGGGCTGCAGAGTCGCCCATTTTTACAAGCGGGCGATCGAAATAATGTCAGGAGGCACATCGGCTATGCGCCCCTCCACGCCAGCGAGGTAGGTGTCCAGGCCCTGGAGCTCACCGAAGACGATTGACATGCCGTTGGCGTGCAGCCAGTCAGCGTGGTTCCTGTCCACGACGTCGACGAGCTTGTTCCTGAGCTGCATATACGACATCACCATGTCCATGCCTGTGTGCGTGTTCGCAAGGTCCCTGACCACTACGAGCACCTCTCCGATGCTCAAGGGTGCATCACACAGACGGGACCGTCGCTTCCGTATCGATACTTTGAGCGACGACCCCGCGTGCACGTACCGGAGAGCTGCCCCCGGCGTCGCACATGGCAACCTTCCCTGCCAGATCGTCGCCAACGCTGTGATCATGGCGACCAGGTCGTCCAGCAGCACAAAGGGGTCCGGGATGCTCGGCAGCACGCTCTGGACCCAGAGCACGGTCAGGCAGACACCCAGCATCGCGACGTTAGGGACGGTCGGCGACCGATAGATGCGGGTGGCTGTAGCGACGTTCGCCTCGTCGAGCGTGATGCCAGCGTTCACAAGCCCGACGAGGAACTCATTGAACGCGTCCGCGTGCCCGATGACATCCTGCATGGTACCGGTGGACAATGAACGCACAGAGAACGCCCACGTCCATCGCCACAGATTGCCGAACTCTTGCTCTTGTGTCACGTACCTCCCCCACGCGTCGTTCAGCCTCGCGCTCAGCTCCTGCACGTCCCGAACAGAGGGACAGTCTTTCAGCCTTGCATCGCGACAAGCAACGAAACACCCCGGCTTCACAAGCTCGGCCTCGACGATCATGCGGGTGAGGGCGAACAGGTCCGCGTGATTCGCGTCGAGGCTCTCGGGATCCACACCCATGTACAACAGGGTCTGTTTGCAGCACAGCAGCTTGCTCACGAGCAGCAGCGCTCGACTATCGCTCGCCACGAAGGCGTCGTGCTCCCCGCAGGTCGCCACTCGGCCATCTGTAGCCGAACCTGGCGGATGGGCACACATCTGGTTCAGGGTGACGTAGAATTGGAACGAGTGGCACCACGTCTCCGAAACGCCCGAAGCCACGACGCACTCCTGCAGGGCGTGACGCATCAGCGCGTAAGAACATTCCGCCATCGTTCGCACGTGCCACGGCTTGGTCAGACCCCTCTCCGCGAACATCCGACCTATCCGCTTCAACACGTCGCGCTGGGCTGTCGCGACGTGATCCGCTGCCTGGACGGGAGCACGGCGCACGTGCCTGTAAAGCAACATCTGGGCGGACGACTTGCATCTGCTGAGGTCACGATTGGTAAAGAGAACCCTTGCGAGCGATGCGCTGATGTACCTCCAGCGCTTGTCCAGAATGTACAGAGCTGCGCACACCGGCACGGGACAGCGTTCGCCGACGCGCCTCTCGCAGACGGACAGAGTAGCACGCACGCCACGAAGCGTGACGCCCCTGTAAGGGATGCCGGCCGCGACGCAGAGGACGTTCATCTGGGACTTGTTGGACCGCTTGCCGTGCGCACATGCGTCGGGAACGGTCGACCTGGTCTGAGAACGAATGCTGATCTCGTCTGCCAGGTGGCGAGACAGGACTGTCGTAGAGGGCGCACCATAGGCCGCCAGATGCGCGCACGTTTCCATCAGGTCGTCAATCTCGGCTACACGTCTAGACATGCACATCGCAATCATGGGGAGGAGGTCGGTGGGAAGGTCACGGAGGCTCATGCTGTTACAGAGCCGAGGCAGCTAAATCCTTACATGGCGCCACGCGCTTGTGATCCATACGCGCACAGGAAGTCGGCGTCGGTGGGCCGGTCCAGGCGCTGCTTCAGACGGAGAGTCTGGCGGAAAGCCCCAGAGAGGTCTGCGTCCACCCGAAAGTGGATATACTCGCCAGACTTGAGGTTCAGCAGGCAGCAGACGGTGTCAGGACTGATCTCCAGGGCGCAAGCGTAGAGCGCGAGCTGGGTGACGTGGGCTGAAGTCAGCTCCGATACGTACTTGGTCTCGAGGAGGATGCCGGAGCGGGCGAAGTCAGCCCTCCCGACGAGCCGCATCTCACACACCTCCAGCTTGCACGCGACGTCCATGCCCCAAGGGCTTCTCCCCGAAGCCACGTGAGGCACGACCATCCCCTGCCCGGTCATCATAACCATGTCGTCGCCACCAGCGTCTCCTTCAGAAACACGCCGCAGCATCGTGTCCAGAGCCTCCAGAGCGGCTTCTCTGTGAGCGGCCGTCCACCACACGTCGTCTTGGATCTGCGACATGAGCGTGGTGTAGTGGTCGCTCTTGAACTTGTGGACGAGTGACGCGAGCGTCGCCATGTGTAGGTCCACGAGGCCGGACTCCTCCTTCGCCACGGCGTACGCCATGCGCATGTCGGTCCTCTTGTCGAACGTCAAATCGGCCGCCTTGAACTTGGAGCAGCTCCCGGGGCTCATCAGGCTCCTCAGAGCTGGCACGCTGTTGAAGGGGATCTTCAGGGCGCACGCCACAACGAGTTCGGCGATGGATCCGTTCACGCACGCGACGTCCTCCACGCCTTGGGTGTGGGCGCGGCTGGGGACCGTGTTGGGAGCGCTGTCGACGTTGACGACGCCCCCAGCGTCGTCCTTCATCGTCGCGGGCCCCACCGTCGTCGCACCGAGCAGCGTGATCGCCTCCTCCATCGACCGCGGGCAGAGGTAGCTGTCCACGAACTCCGTGACGCTGTAGGTCCTCTCGGGCCTTTCGCGAGCCTCCGACTGGCAAGCCTCGATGCCCGGGACGCAGCCGGCCACGTCAAAGTGGTCCTCGAGGCCACCCTCGATGATGAGGGTTCGGATGGAGGGAACCGGGGACGCACAGGCGCCGTGTAGCAGCGAGATCCGCGACTTGCACCTCGTCATGGCCACGTGGTAAGGAGGCGGCAGGTCGGCGAGGTCAGGATAGCCCGCGCTCAGCCACTCGCACTGCTGGTCGAAGCACAGAGCGAGCACGCACTCGGCCTCCATCCCCTTGCACGCGTGGTAGGTGCAGAACCGGACCTTGTTGAGATAGAGACCCGTATCGAGACCGCCTTCTTGGTCGTCCTTCATCGGCTGGTAGCTCGCGATCCCGGCGTCCGACAGCAGGGTCTGCAGCACGCTGCTGGGGGTGCTCGCCTTCAGACTGGGGACCAACACCAGCATGCCGGCGTGCGCGAAGCCCTCCTCGGACCACGCGATGATCTGCCGCAGCCCGACGTTGCCGCACGACCGGTCCCACATGTTGCAGAAGTGCAGCACCGGCTTGACTGGCACGGGCTTCCAGGAGGCGACGTCCAAGCCCGTCATCCGGTTGTTCGCGGCCACCACGGGCGCGGGGCAGCGGAAGGTGATGGTGAGCTCCCTCCGACGCCATTCGCCGCCCGCGCCGCCCCACTCCAGCTCCGGCGCCATCGTCATGAACCGCGCGTCGGACCCGTTCCAGCGGTTGACCTCCTGCATGGCGTCGCCGACGAGCAAAAGGGTTGGGACGCGGCCCGCCTTCGCAGTGACCGTCTTGACGAGCATGGACACGAAGTCGTAGAAGAGGGGCTTGATGTCCTGCGCCTCGTCGACGATGATGTGCGTGGTCCTCGTGATCAGGTCGTACCCCCTGGCCGACACGTCCGCGGTCAGACTCTGTGTGATACCGTCGTCGGTCGAGCCACAGACGCCCTCGAAGATATACTGCGCGGCGCTGTGGACCGTGTGGATCGTGTGTCGGGTGCTGACGTCGACGGCCGCCCGCATCTCACATTTCATGGATGCGTTGTACACGAGGCACAGCGCCTGCCCACCCGCTCGCTTCACCTCGTCCACCACGCGCAGCACGACGGTCGTCTTCCCTGACCCATAGTTGGCACAGAGCACGACGTTGGCCCGGTCGACCACCACGTCGCTCACCACGGTCGCCTGCTCCGGCGTCAACGCAGAGGCCATAACACCACGTCCACTTTTCAAAAAGTGTGGCAAAACCAGCGATAATATTAAGGGACGGCAGGACTTCGGAGCAGATTACACGCTTTGGTACTCCTTGATAGGTTCGCCCTTTATGGCCAGTCGACTGCATGCGCCCTGTTCACCAGAGGTTGACGTCTGCAAGCTTGAAACATTGTAACGACTGCGTGCGCCTTGGCGTGCGCCCTAATCACATGAAGGCGAAGCCTGAATGTTTTAGAAGGTGCCGGTGGACCCGAAGCCTCCGGCGCCGCGGGCCGTGTCGTCCCTGACGTCGTCCACCTGGTAGATGTAGGCGCGCTTGTATCGGGAGACCACCAGCTGGGCGACGCGCATCCCTCGCTGCACGACGAAGTCCTCGCCGCCCAGGTTGATGAGAATGACCTTGACCTCGCCCCGGTAGTCTTCGTCGACGGTCCCGGGCGAGTTCAGCACCGTCACCCCGTGCTTGGCCGCCAGTCCGGAGCGGGGTCGGACTTGGCCTTCGTGGCCCGCAGGGAGGACCATCTTGAGACCCGTGGGGACGACGAACGTCTTGCCGGGCCCGATGCAGACGTCGGCACCTACGGCCGCGTACAGGTCCATGCCCGCCGAATCCTCGGTGGCGTACGAAGGCGCCTTGTAGGCGTGGGTCATCAGTTCGACCAACATTATGAAACTAGGTGCGGGATTGTGGTGTATCTCTCAATACGCGGAATGCCTTTATGTCTGGCCAGGCCAGGCTGGCCTACCAATCAGAAAGCTTGTGTTCTACTTGGCCCTGGCAGACCAGGAGGCCGCAGCCGCCTTGAACGCGTCCTTGTGGTTGTACGGCTTGCCAGAGCGCGCAGCCGCGGCCTTCAGCTCCTTGAGCGTCTTCTTCATATGCTCCTGGTAGGGGTTAAGTTTCTTGGGGGTCCCCGCAGCTTTGGCAGAACTCTTGACGGTAGTCATGGATACACAGGCTTGCGTGAAAAAGCCATGCCTTCACGGGGAGATCATCACTTGGGATCCTGGGCGTCCCACAGGGCCTTCGCCTTCTCGTAGGCAGCCTGGCCATCGTAAGGTCTGTTTGCCTTCTTTGCAGCCGCCTCCATCTTCTTCTTTACCTCATTGATGAACTCCTTCCGTGTCAGCGGTGTGCCTGCGTTCGCGGGCTTCGCTGAGGGGCCTGACTCCACTGCGCCGACAGGCGCGCTCGTGGCGTTTGTGGTGCTTGCCGTCTGCGCCGGACGACCTTGCATGGCGCTTGTCCCTGCGACTGCCGCTGCGTCTGCGGCTGGTGTGTCCGTAGAAGGCGGTAAAGCCGCTGGTGTAGCAGTCTGTGATACAGTCGTCTCTGCCGCCTTCGCCGGGACAGACATCGGCGTCTTTGACACGACGGCTGAAGTCATCACCATGATGCCGATCGCAAAGACTCCTGGAATCGCCGCCACGAGCATCTCACCCATTGCCATGCCTTTGTGAATACGTTCCGTTTATTTTGCACTTTTCAAAAAGTGCGGCAAAACAACTGAGATGCGTTGGAACCTGCGGCGTGGCATCGATGGCGACACATAAGCGTGGTCTGTCCTCACACCGTCAAGATGATCGACGTAGGTGCCTTGTCGTACACACAAAAGCTCAAGCTTCAGAAGATCCTGGAGATGGATCAGGTCATGACGTACGACGTGCTGGCCATGGCGATCGGGTTTGACCCCATGGCCAAGCTCCGATCTCTCTTGACACACGCTTGATGCACGCTCACGCTTGATGCACGCTTACGCTTGCACATCAAGGTTCAGAGCTGTGCACTTCGCGCCGCACATCTGAGCGTCGTTGTCAGCTCGACCATATTGGGGTGCGGTTTCTGAGCTTGCAGTACGGACAGGACGCGCGCAATGGTCAGCGTTTTGTTACCCGTCCATGCGTCGCCCTCCGTACTGGTCGGCTGGCCGAACGATGACACCTTTCCCATCAACACATGAGTCTCTTCGCCTTGAAACTGTGCGTAACGTTTCTTTCTGTTGGGAGAGTCTGCAAACTCCGGTTCCCAGATGTATTTTGCAGACATGAATTGGACTCGCGACTTTCCAGCCTTGATCTTGACACCCGTCTCTTCCAGTGTTTCCCGGGCTGCGGCTTGCCACAGCGCCTCGCCGGGGTCGACGCCTCCTCCAGGTAGGCGAACGAACTGTCCGCTCGATCCCATCGCTGTCTGTGCGACGAGCTTGCCTTCATCGGTCAGTAGAATGCACCTAACGATCTGTCGGAAGGGAAGAGCGTTTCGAGGAGGCATCGAGGAGGCTCTCTGTTGTACTCTCGGTCCAATTTTGTACAAGCGGTGCGACCGTGGCACCTCATTTACTGTGTGTACGTAGTTCACAGACAACACTCATGGAGGTTCAGCCAGCGCTATATGCACCAGGCGATACGATTGTCGCTGAAGACTCGTATGCCGCCAGAACATGTATCTCGACGACACTGCTCACGGTCGCAAAAGAGTCATACATGGCGAAAAACATGCTGTGGAGAACTGTGAGGCTGTACCCATGTATGCATGGTACCGAGAAACACTACACTTTCTATCAAGACTCCATGGTGTCTGCTGACAAGACGTATCTCTGGGAACACGGAGACCAAGCTCAACTGCGCAAAGATTGGGAATCGCAAGGTGCGTTCTATGATCGTAGACAACAGGCTTGAACTGCGCTGCGTGCTCTCGCGTGTTCTCGTGACACAGTGGCGAGCACGTCAGTTCTGGCGGCACATGTGACCTCCCTCGGCCATGAACACGTCTCTAACTTAAAGTCCGGTGTTTTGATAAACTTTTTGAAAAGTTATGGATGAACTCACACATATGCTCGGCGGCTGCCAAGTGGCCGACCCCGGGCCGGACTTCTGGTCTGTCGTCGAGTACTGCAATCGGTTCGGCACCGACGAGGCCCTGTGCGATCTGAGACTGACCGGAGCTGACTGCGAGCGCCTGCTGCGCGAGTACGCGGCCTTCAGGGAAGCGTTCGTCAACCTCCTGGGCTGTGGTGGCTGGTGCGACGACATGCGATTCGACGCGGTGTCGTACGCGCTCACGAGGGGACGGGCGTACTGCGAGGGCTTGCTCGGTGCCACAGACTCGTCGGCGGGCGCCCGGGTAGCCGGCGACGCGGGGTGGACGAGCGTCCCGGAGGGATACATCTACTACGGACTTTTGGAAAAGTCTGCAAAACCAGTTGGCCACATCTGAACCAACGGGCGAGTCTGCAAAATCTGGAGTCTGCAAAACCGGTTGGGTACGGAGGCGACGGGACTGTATAGACTACTAACTGACGCAAGCCGTCAGGCAGCCGCGACCGACAAGCGGAACTGTGCGTCGCTCCTGAAGTGTAATGGTCACTCTCGATGACGCCCTGTCGGTGTATACATACCCTTTTCTCGAACCTGATACTGCTTCATGGGTCGCGACGATCTACAACCATTCCGAGGCGATGCAACGGATCCGAGAGTCCATGCTCATTGTCAGCTCTCACGGAAATGCACAGGAACTGCTTGATGCTGTCAGATATAGGTCACCAGTTTACTTCGGCCAACACATGCCCGGGTACTTCGACTTACCGCGATTCGAAGCGGTGTTCGGATACACCCTGGACGACGTTCCGGACCCCGTGAAGTACGCAGTGTTCGGGCTCAACTTCACGCCTATCAGCGGAGGGCTGGCCGCGCCGTTCTGGACCGCCCACCTGATGGGAGTGAACCTGGAATCGCAGGCGACACTGGATCACCGTGCACTCGCCAGCTGCGGCACGCTGGATCTTGATGCCTACGCACTCCGTGTCGGGGGCATGGTGGCCTGTCTGGAAGCAGGCATCGTCGAGCTGGGACTACATGCCCCACGAGTACGCATGCCCGCTGTCGGTTGCGGCGCGTACTTGCGCACGTTCCCGCAACATGTCACACAATGCACACGCATCTTGCTGGACGCGCTGGTGTCCCTGCTGTCCCGGCACGCCACGTGGGCTGTAGAGTTCTGCTCGTTCTCACCGCTGATTTGCAGAGAGTACCACAACCCTGCATCGAGGCTCCACGTCGCACGCGAGAACCTGTTTGCCACCCGAGTCACCAAAGAGCTGGTGATGTGCAACGCATGGGACTCCACGAGCTTCATCGGCAACGGCGGGAGTAGGGATCTCACAGTGGACGGCATGTTCGTCGCAGGTGTCGGGGGTGGCCGGCAACTCGTAAACTGTTCCTACTTGCACAACGCTTTCCTGTCGGGATCGGACTTCACGGACGATTCGAAGCTGCCGCACGCTTACTTACATGTGTGACAAGGTGTACTTACGTACTCCCAAGTATCGACATTGCGAGAGTGGCCACGAAAGCAAGTATGCAGCCAGCAAAGCCACGTGCAGAAGCTCCACTACCTTCGCTCCTTGGAGCACCCCCGTACACACTGTTGTGCAGGTCCAGACGCAAATCTTCCGCTTTCGCACGCTCGCTTATCTCGTAGCCTGTAACGTACCTGTCGCCGTACCATACCTCTGTGTCCCATGCACCCGTGACAACAGGCGGGACTCCAGGTGCGACGTCGGATGTGAAACTCTCCACGATATCGTTAAAGATGTGGCACCCATGGTGTACCTTCTGATACAGTTTCATCAATTCTGGTTTCATGGCCAGGCGCCAGCCCGTCAGGTTTCCAGAGTCCAGTCGCAGGGAGGGGCCAACTTGAAGGTACACGTAACTGGCCCTCCGAATGTGTGCAAACGCAAACACCTTTGCCAGAGACATACAGATCTCGAGCTCGCTCGCTGGGTGACCGTGGCCATCTGTGGTCACGACCGGCAGCACTACCGCGCGACCGGGCGGTGCCGACAATGCACACTTTTCCCAAGCGTCCCCATCGAGCGCAAGGCCCTCGCTTGTGCCGTCTCCGTGTTGGATGACGTCTGATCTGTACGGCCTGGCCATACTCGTGGTGTTGCGAACTCCGCGCACATGGGTGGACAGCACACCATCAGCAACGGCGTCTCCATTGTACACAATCACAGACTCGTCGCCAGCGGCGTAGACGAGCCGTGTGATGTCAGTGTTGTCATCATCGGCGTCGTATGCGTAGAGGCGAACGGTTGGCTTGTGAGAGTGGGCAGCGAACGCAAGCATGAGAGCTGTCATGGGGTCCTCGCTATCTGACGTATGACCTTGTGCATCCGCTAGTCGCTGTGCTTGAGCGTCTGCGCAAGACTTGAGGGCGTCAACAAGGTCACACACCGCATCGTTAGTCGTCGTATCATCGCTCGTGACAGAGCCGGAGTCAGAGTCGTCGCTCGCGTCTTCAGTGTCGGAGTCGTCGCTCGCGTCTTCGGCGTCAGAGTCGTCGCTCGCGTCTTCAGTGTCAGAGTCGTCGCTCGCGTCTTCGGCGTCATTGCCAAAGGCGAAGGCATCGACAAGTCGTGTCACCATGTCCAAGATCCACAGATTGGGAGAACCTTGTTGATAAACTGAAGATTTGAAGATAGCTGTTCCGAGCGTCCATCCCCCTATGTTGGCTCCGTGTCGCCCTTTTTCGGATGTATGCACGTCGTAGTTGATACCTTCCTCGTACTCGTTGTCTGCACACAGACAGATACTGTCCAACTTGGCGTGAGCCGCTGCCACAAAGATCTTGACAATGCTGCGAGCGACCGCTTCTCCGGTGGGTGCAACTGGGCGTCGGTTCCGATAGTCCCCTGTGACCACAGGCAGGATGCTTGCTTTCTTGTGTTTGGAGGACTTCAACACGCCTGCGAGCTCCTCGAAGCCTCTGCGTGACCACTCAAACCCGACGTCCGCCCGACCGGGTCGAACTTCGCCACTGCCCCCTCCGGGCTTGACATCGTGTGACCCAATCCCATCTTGGGTCTGGTTGCCGTTGTATACCAACACCGAGCGCGCGAACCTGGGGTGGTGCTGCATCTTGACGAAGTCATACAGGTTGGTCCCTTTGTCGCGATCCGCGTTGAACAGGCACAAGCTGACGCTAGGGCTGCTCCCAGCGAGCGTGCTGTTGAATGTTGCGGCTACGTCACAAAGGCGACGGATTGTTGGGGATCCTTCGGCGAGGGACGCGTAATCAAAGTCCAGCAAAGCCTCCATGGCGCACTCTGTGTTACACGAGGCATGACATATTCTTCTCGCGTTGTTGTCTGTGGGTTCTGACAAGCGTCATAAAGCGTGAACGACACTGTAACCGTACGCCATGTACACCGACGACGACATCCTGCGCCTCGTGACTGCGGGCAAGGCTGATGCCACCGCCAAGAAGTACAGGTCGATGCTGCGGAAGATCGTCAAGCTGACCGGAAGCAAGACGGTGATCATGGCAATTTGCAAACCCACGGCCACCCATCGTTGTCTGGCGGCACACTATACGAACGCCAGGTCTCTCGAGGGGTACCTGAGCCTGATCAACGTCGTGTGTAGCGTCGCGCCGGACGCCATCTCCGCGGCCGTGCGGGGAAAGTGGAAGCGCTTCATCGAGGAGGTCGGCGACACAGTGGTCAAGGCCGCAGAGAACAACGTCGTCTCCGGTCGCCTCGAGCAGAAGTGGATTGAGTACGGTGAGATCGCCGTCAGGTGCAAACGCCTCGCCGATACGCTCATGAAGGCCCCGGGCGGCAGCATGAAGGAGTGGCAGGCACTCGTCCTGTTGGCGTTCTATGCGCACCTGGCGCCGAAGAGGGCGGATTTGGGAGCCGTCAAGATCGTGAGGGCCAAGGGGTTGACGGGCGCGATCGAGGAGTGTAACACGGGCAACGCGTGTGTGCTCACGAGCGGCGGCGGGGCGCTGGTCTTGAACGAGTACAAGACGTTCAAGACGTACAAAAAGTTCGTGGAGAAGCTGCCAACCGAGCTGTTCGACATCGTGACGGCGTCCCTGGTAGCACACCCCAGAGAGTACCTCCTCTGCGGGCTGGTCAACAAGAAGTCGCTGTCGGTGCAGAGCTTGTCCAACCGCGTCGTCCGCGTCATGGGGGACTACGTCGGCCACGAACTCAGCATCAACGACCTGCGCCACATCTACATCACCCAGACCGTGAGCTTCGACCGAATGACGATCGCACAGCGGAACGTCATCGCCAAGAGCATGATGCACTCGCCAGACGTCCAGCTGCAGTACGCGCGGGTACACCACTTTTCACAAAAGTGAGGCAAAACAACTTGAATTTACGGGGACCTCTTACCCTCCCTGTAACTCATCTACCGCGTTTTGCTGGACTTTTGTGAAAAGTGTGGTCAGCCTTGTAACCCATGAGCCATTCGAGCCACTCGATGTTGACCCACTGATCGGATGAAGTGCGGGCCTGTTGCTTCCCTCGCACGCTGGACGCAAATCTAGCGACTGTATGCAGGTCCCTGGCCATCCTTTCCGTCAGCACATGCCCAGTTCCATTCATGTTCGCCCGAACCGTCGGCCACATGTCACGTCGGATCGGCTGCGTCACGAGTGGACTCTTATGAGACACCCCCGCCCTTGAGAACGTTTCACGCTGGGCCGACAGGTGTGTATCAATGTAGTGGTCGTGCTCGATGACGATGGCGTTGCTGACGCTGGTCGTCGCCGGCACTGCGACGGCAACAAAGCCATCCTCACCGAAGATGCCATGAGCACGGAGGAAGCGGAGCTTCCGTGGGGCTTCGCCCCCCGCCCCGTGCACGCGCGCATTTGGAAGTGTCAAACTAGTCACACTCGCCTGTTTGGCTATACTCGCCTGTTTAGCCATACTCGCTCCCTCAGCCACACTCGCTTGTTTAGCCACACTCGCTCCCTCAGCCGCACTCGCTCCCTCAGCCACACTCGCTTGTGTTGCTATACTCACCTGTTTTGCCACACTTTTGTGAAAAGTGGTTGTACCCCGCCGGGCCATCAGGTCCTCCAACGTCATGATCCGGAACCCGCTATATAACCTATAAAACGCCAGGCACGCAGCGATGGGCACGATGGAGTTGCCTAGCATGTAGCTGCGACGCCTGTAGTCCTCGACCCGGGCGCCCATCAGCGGGGGCTCCCCGGCAGACGACCAGTCCGTCACGATGTGCTTCGAATGACCGATTGTGACGCGTGGCATGACAGCGTTCCGGCGTGTGCAGAGACAGAACCACCTGTTGCGAGTGTGCGGGGCTCCCACCGACGCAGCACTGCACGTCGTCCATCTGACGTCGTACCCTATCGCCTGCATCGACTCAACGATGGTCTCGAGGCCGGCGGCGTGCGTGCGGTTGACGATGGAGGCAACGTTCTCAAGCATGACGAATCGTGGGCCAAACTCCCTGACGACCTGCAGTATGTCGTAGAATAACGCCGACCCCTCGTTTTCGAAGCCCTTGTGGGCGCCGATCGCGGAGAACCCAGTGCATGGGAAGCCTCCCGTCACGACGTCCACTTTGACACCGCGTAGGTGGCCCTTCATCGCTGCCACGTCGCGGACGTCGTCGACCACAGGGCGGCGCGGCAGAGCGCCCTTGTCCATAAGCTCAGCCAGCGTCGACAAGACGCGAGGGTCGTTGTCACAGTAGAGCACTGGCGTACACACGGCCTCCAGGGCGAGAGTGAACCCGGCGATGCCGGTGAACAGATCGATAGAGGTCAACATGCACTTTTCAAAAAGTGCGCAAAACAAGTTGGGACCGGTTGCACGCGTACGCCTAGCGCAAAAACCAGGCTCTTATAGCAAAAGTCACTAAGAAATGGGACACCCCATCATCAATGGGATACCCCAGTCTCAGGCAATCGCACAGTGAAAATCACGGGAAAGCTGCTTCAGGTCTATGACGAACTACAAGTCTTGGTAGATCTTGTGCCCTTCTCTCCTGCCAGCAGCCGCTTCGGTGTAGAGCTTGATTGTGACTCCAGGAAAAAGGGTGTATTGCACCATCTGACGTCCCGCTCCTCGTACCAGCCGAAGTTTCTTGTGTCTTCTTTGTGCGTGCTAGGAAGTGGAAGAGCCCAGTCGCCGACGTTCTGCGCTGATGACGCCACGTTCTTCGGCTCCCGCCCATTCAACTGCTCCATGTTCTG
>JAULKP010006645.1:0-73172 GCA_032356005.1 Ulothrix subflaccida
GGGCAACGATGCTAGTTCCGCACCGTGGCACACACGGCGTCATAACCTACATGCGTAATAGCCTGTTTGAAGAGACGCGCGACCTTCCTTTAGCCAAGATGATCCTTCGCCTATCATCACATGGCCGAGACGTGTCTACCCTAGACATGCAACGCGCGGTAGCTCGCTTTACGAAAGCCCCTAAGAAATGGGAACTGCCATGGCGTCACGCAATCTTTCTGGATGAACAGCGCGGATACAAACGTTTGATCACCGCATACGGCGTTGACGTAGCGAAGGGTAAGGACATTATCGACGCGGACCAAACCCCTACGCTCAAAAAGGCTCTGCTAGAAGGGTTTAAGAACGCACACCGACCCACCGTCCAGAACGGCTTGAAAGGCTGGTTCAAGTCTAAGTCTGCGGATCACGACAAGATGAAACTTGAAATGTTCAACATGCTAATTGGGGTAATGAATGAAGAGCACCCCAACGCTTTCGAATACAACGAAGAGTATGCGATGGACTTGTACAACGTCTTGATGCGCCGCGCGGCTAATCACGGCGGCGTAGGCTACCACGAACTAAACGCCTTATGCGATGCACTAACAGGGGAGGACGGCTACGATCCCGCAGCATCCCTGCCCGCTAAGACCCACAAAACTATAATGACCTACCCCAAGGTACGTCGGGTTAAGCTTGGCGGATTTAAGATGATCCCCCTATATGCTCACGACAACCATACGTGGGGCGGCAAAGCCAAGATGCGGCGGCACCCCGAACAGCTAGAACCTAATGCAAACCAAGTGGACATGGATTTCCGTCTATGCGGTGCGTACATGGGGGTATGTTGGCGGACACTTGCGTTTAAGCAACACGGTACAATCGATTGCAAATGGAGCGACGTAGCATGGACGCCCAAATGGCTATGGGGCCACCTTGACAGTATGTGGTACTGAGCGGCAAACTTCTCTTACACCCCAAGTTGCGGCGGGCTATACTAAATAAACAACAGCCAGCCGCACAAGGAATGCAACATTTGGAACAAACCGCTATGAGCAACGACTACCAACCTTGCCTACAACAACTGCCTGACGGAACCGTCGCAGATATGCTTATCGAAACTATGCTTAATTGCATTTACGCCAAGGAATTCGACGAAGAGGAATTTGACAAAGTTTATACGGGCATTGTACGAAGCCATATTCACGCGGATTGCCCCGATCTTATGGCGTCACACGCGGGACGTACACGCCAGCAGCTTGACGCGGTATTATACCTCGTTATGCTGCGTCTGGACTTCAACGTAGTGTCCTCAACGTCCGTAGACTGGCCTACCTTTGACTTTATGCCTAACGCTACGGTAGCGGTGGGGATACGTTACGACGACGATCCATCCAAGTTCTCCGCGTATACTCCGGGAATGTCCTTGAACCACGCGTGCTTGGCTAGCCTAATCCAGCTTGCCCGCGAACGTTCAAAAGCACATTACAACCAGACAACGGCGGCAAACCCTTCACACTCATGAGGCGCAAATCATGGCTATCAAACGACGCAGCGGAAAACTAGGCAAGGACGTTTACGTCTTTATCGACGCCACTTACGGTCTACAAATAAAGACCCCCGCCCCGTGTATTCGCTGGGATCACGATTTTCGTTTAAGGATAGTCCGTGATTACGTGCCACCTAAAACCCTGCGATCTTTTTCAGAACACAAAAGCCTCACCGCGCGGGCTAACAATCCTGATACAACGTACAAGGTCGCGGGGAAACAGTTGCAGGTTCGCCACCCATCCCAAACCATCACAGATAAAAACTATGTGGTAGTCTTACGTACGGACATACTAAACCTCACAGACGGTAAACAGCTTTACCTATGCCACGAAGACCCCGCCATGCGAATACTAATGGTTTATTCTTTTTTGACCGGAATTGTATTCGGCGGTGTACCAGACTTGCAGATTGCCGATTACATTCAAGAGTGATAGAGTTACGTCACCCATAGAAGGAACCTCCCCATGGCTAACCAACTTATGTTAACGGACCACGCACAGTTTTATCGTGCAACGCTGGCCGACGGCACCCACGCCTTTTTCTCCGCAGACGATACTCTCTCGCGGGACAAGGCACGCGCAGCGGACACGGCGGGTGATCCCCCTATTGTCGCGGGCTTCGCGGTATACGATACAAACATAAGCACTACGTACGCGGTGGCGCTATACCCCGAAAAACGCCAAGCACAAGCGCACGAAGCGTCAACGCCCGCCCCAGCACCCGAAGCGTTATTCGAAGAACCTGCCGAGGACGCTACGCCCCCTGCCGAGGACACGGCAAAACCCTCGACAACTAAACGCCGCGCGGGTAAAACAAACAAACGCAACCGCTAACAATCGATTGCAGCAAACCATTCTAAGCACCTAAGAGGTAGCGCCATGTCATACGAAACAGATACCCCCTTCATGCATTGCGGCAAACGCATCACTATCACACAGGATAGCGAACCGACGAACCCCCGCATCGATTGCGACAATGCAGGCACTATGCTCTGTTGGCACGGCAGATATACGCTAGGCGATCAAAACCACGCCAGCAGACACGAAAGCATATCGGACACCGTGACCGCGCTTATCGGCATGGACGAAGACGAACTTAGAGGGAAGTTCAACAGCTACTCAGAAGCCTTGGGTAGCGCCCCTCTGCTAAGTCTCCCCCTTTACCTCTACGACCACAGCGGTATCACCATTGCGACCACGCCTTTTTCTTGTCCTTGGGACAGTGGACAGGTAGGGTTTACGTACATAACCTACGAAAAATTGCACGAAGAATTAATGTGTACGCGCCCATTGGTAAACTGGAAACCCGACGCAGGACAAATCGAAAAGGGTTTAGACCTACTGCGCGGCGAGGTGAAAACCTACGACGATTACTTGCGCGGTGAGTGTTACGTATTCACTATTGAAACCAAAGCCAAAGGCGACGACGAATGGACAGAAGATAGTTCAGTCGGCGGCTTTCTCGGAAACATCGAATACTGCGTAGAAGCAGCAAAGGAAGAAGCCCATGGCTAACTTAAACAAACGTAACAAAAAAGAATGCCAAATCATCCTAGCGATGCTGATACAGGCTCTGTTCATGCAAGAAACGGACAAGCTAACGGGCAACGATCCTACCGAGAACCCCGCAATATCAAACTGCATGGCTATGATCGATGAATTGTTTGCAAAGCACAACGCGGACCCTGCCACCCTTAGAGCCATGCGTTTGCGAGTAGACGCCCACCGCAAACGTTTCACCAAAAAAGTCAAACACCTTCCACTTGAATGCGGCTTGGTCGGCGCGCTGCAATACCTTACCAGCGGTAACATCAAAACCAAAGCGGGAACGCGCCTAGACTACATCGTAACAGTTTTTGCCCAAAACCTAAAACTGGTAAAAGACGTAGTGGAATTCGAGCAGGACAAAGCGGACGAATTCGAAGCTCTGTTCAAGACTGCGATAATCGGCATCGGTTAGGACAGTAAAGTCAGGCAGTCGGACACCCCATGTAAGACGAGACACAGTAAATGACCAAAGACAAAGACCCCTTGTTAGTCGTAGACGCGGCCAGACAGCAGACCTTTGGATTTGTACAGGATGATGGGTACTCACTAGAGCTTGTAGGCGAGACAGTCGAAGGCTATGGATTGTACCGACGCAAGGAAGGGCACGGAGGCTACTCTTACTGGTCAGATGAAGTAGCCCCTAGCGTGTTAGTCTACGACGAAGGCGTGTCCAATCCCCTGACCCTGTTCGCCGCATTGAATGACCTAGAGGTTGGCGAACTTATGTGGCGGCACATTGGAGCGGTGTACGGCTACACACTACCGTAGGTACGCTGCAATCGATTGCACGGATGGTTATTTACTGCTATACTATATACAAGCACAACCAAACCGGAGCATATCGAAATGCAGCTTGATACCGACAAAATAAGCAAGGGCGATACCGTATGGTATCACTACCCAACCGCTACGAGCACAAACACTGGCCCCTTTAAAGTGCTTGGTTTTCATAGCGACCACGAAGGGCGGCACGTACAACTAGACCAAGACGGTCAAGTCAGGAACGTTAGCCTTGCCGACGACGAGGATTACGGGTTACCACTATTTTACGATAGCGAACCGCCTGCATAGGAGCCGTAATGCCTCGCCCCACTCGCCCCGTACTTGAACCCCTACCCTTCGACCAAGCCCTACGGGCTAGGGTACTAAGACCAGAGCAGAACGCGTGGCAGAAAGCCCGCAACGCTCAAATCGATTTAATCAAGTTCAGGCACTTAGCCGAAGAGTTCGGCGGCGGCATCGGCATTATGTTGCACTGGTTGATTGTCAAGCCTATGCAATTGCTTATCTACCTGTTTCGGGAAAGCCTAGCAATCCTACAGCAAGGTATGCAGATCGTAGCTACGCTGCTGTTCACCACACTACTCGCCCTGTTAGTGACCACGGTTTATCTCTTTTATATATCAATGACAGGAACGTGACATGACGATACGCAAGCACAAAATGAAGAAGTCGCCCCAAACGTATGACGCACTACGATTGGCAGGGTGGAAAGACCAGAACGGTTCGCAGCCGTGGGACTACCGCAAAAGTACGCAATGTAACGGGGAGCCGCTTAAACGTTGTGTCCTACAGCCCGCGCCCAACGAACACATGCAGGATATATGGCACTGTCCAAGCCCCGCCGCCGCGCGCCAAGTTGCGAAGATGATACTCAATTCCGAGCAGGTAACGAACTTAATCTTTAAAGGTACATGGGTATACGTTTCGTGGAGCAGCGCAAAGTCCCGCGAACTACCCGACCAACCAAAGAATAAGCGTACCCGCGTCACAGGGTAGCAACAATCGATTGCACGGCGTGTTTGCGTCGGCTATTCTAAATCTATCGAAACGCAAACACAACCGGAGCATACATTATGGAACACGAATGGCAGGGCGAAGCTTACCCTGAAACCGTCAACGGGCCTAGCATACTCGAAATGCTACAAGGCGGCGAGTACGACGGCTACCCCTTACGCCCTATGACCTTAGAAGGTCTGCTACAGCACGGCGCAAACGGCGGCATCGTAAACTACGTTTGGCCCTACGAAGGTCGAGTAACTCCGCAGGGTACGTGGAAGTTTCATACGGATACGATCATGGACGGGACCACACCCGTCGAAGCCCCCAAAACCCCGTTGCTAGTAGACGCCCTAAGCGCAAAGGGATTTATGCTGGTGTACAATGCCATTAACGAAGCCAACCAAGCTAAGACTGCAAAGCTATTGGAAAGTCGCGGATTGTTCTGCGGCATTGTGATGGAAAAGCTGGTATGGCCCAACGTATCCCTAGGAGGACGCTAACATGCCCGACAAAACACCTGCCGATTTTGAAGCTCGCCACGGTAAGTTCGCAACTGCCGCATGGTACACTCACATCAACTCAGACACTACAACGTATCTGCTGATAGCCGAGCATTATGGACTAACCAGCCATGCTAGGGTATTCAAAGGTATTAACATGATACATGCGGAAGAAAACAACATGCACAACGACCTTAACCTTGTCCGCCAACGCTGGGCAGCGCATCTAAAGAACTGGATCAGAATGTACGCCCCTGCCGAAGATAAGCCCTTGCTTGAGGGTCTAGTGTGAGTGGTTTGTTCGGTATGCAAGGCGTATCTAAGCTATCATCCGAGAGGCAAACCCCCTTCGAAGGTATCTTGGGTAAATCCATCCGTGACGCGGCGGATAGAGAAGGTGGACGGGACATAGCCCTAGAGGACTACTTCCACAGCGTTATGACCTTCCACCCACTGCGCGACGACGTATTTCTGCTAAGGTTCTCTAACGTCGATCATGACGGCAAGGCGTACGGGAACCTAACCACCGTGCAAACCCTAGTGGATATAACAATGTCCAATCTGCGGGCTAAGGCCAGAGTATGTACACCTGTAGATCACGTAGAGGTGTATGACCATTTCTACAACGCAAACACCATGGGCGATACCGAGATACTATATGTGCCGAACAACAAGTTCGTACGTACCGTGGTAGTGCGTTACGCTATCTGACCACCAACAATCGATTGCACGGCGTGTTTGCGTCGGCTATTCTAAATTCAACGCAAACACAACGGAGCATAAATTATGGTACGCCTCACACAACTTCAACGCAAAGCTCTACACAGGGTTTTTGTACGCGGCGCGGTCTACGCCCACGGTAAGTCGGTAGACAGTATTGCCCAAGACGCAGGTTGGCGTTTCCAAGAGGAACACGACGTAGGCCATTGCTGGGTACACGATAAGTACACCCCGCGTTATGCCTACGCAGAAAACATCGTAGTTGACTACGCACTCGCCACACCGCTGACTTATCGTCAATTTCGCAAAGCCGTAGTCCAATTCGACTATGACGCCGTTGGAATTCAATGGTGCGGCATGTGGCTTGGAATTGAAAAGGACGGATACACCCATGCTTAATCGTGACGGGGAAGACGCAATGCCCGCAACTATCGCGGCCCAACCGCTACGCCAGCGTCAGACGGTAAACGCAATGGTTGACGTGCTAGACGGATTGGACACACCCGATCCGCTATTGGAAAGTCTCTACAATGATCTGAACGCACTTATGCTAACGTTCTTTCAAAAGTTAGATCATCACTCAGACTGCCCCGCCTGTAACAGCCCTAACACCGAAGGTTACGAGGACGTGACCAGCGAAACTAGACAATGTAACCTATGTGGCCTTGTATGGCACTTTGACAAATCGAAAGCGAAAATCTGATGGAATATCTTCGACCAAACCACGCAGCTATCATGGCTGGCGCACTGGCCCACTCGAATTTGGGTTTTGGCTTCCCCGAACTCACACATGCCATGATGTTTACCGACTACAAGCACTCGCCAGACGGCTTGATCGACCTCTTCTTTTCGCAGCGCGTAGAAGACGAGGACAGCTACTCTTACTGCCACGACGAAATCGAAGGTTGGACGGGCGAACGATCCACTGCGGAAAGTATCCAGCTACGTCACCCCGACTACTGGAAGAAGTACGTCACCGCGATAACCCCTCTGCGCCACGCCAAAGCCGTTGCGGTAGACGGGGGCGCGTCCAACACCTTGCTAGTATCTCGTACGCTCCACGAAGCAGTAGCCGAAGTTTACGAAGAGAAGGGTGACCCAGCTAAGGACGCGGCAGTTTGCTTGATACATCACCAGCTAACAACCTTACTAGGGCAACCAAGCGCCATGTCTCTGTTGGACTACAAAGAGGCACAAGACGCCGTTATAACCGCATTGCGGCAACATAAAGAATGGGCCGCAACGGTGCAACCGACCACCCCAAAAACTTAACCCAAGGAGACTACCTACATGAAACGACTTTTACTGATCCCCCTGATTGCGTCTATTGCCGCTTGCGCACAATCCCCTGACGCGATTGCCCCAATCCCCATGGGGGATGCTTATGCCCGCAACAGTTGCTCTAACGCACGGGCGCAACTTGTAACCGAGAAAGCCAATCTCGCGGCTCTGAGCGAACAGCAACGTTCTGCACAGGCGGGGGATGCTATTGGCGTCTTGCTTATCGGCGTACCAATCTCGTCCGTGGCAGGGGGAAACAAGGCGGGCCTGATCGGCGCGGCCAAAGGTAAGATCATCGGATTGGAAGCCCGTATCTCTGCCTGTTAACCGATAGCTTTTTGTAATGGCCTCCAACAATCGATTGCAACGGTGATCGGGGGCCATTATTCTAAATCTATCGAAACGCAAACACAACGGAGCATAAATTATGAGTACCTTAGAAAAAGCCACCCGCGCATTGTTCAACCTGCAATTCGCGGTTCAAATGATTAACGTAGGCCGCGTGGAAGAGGGCAACGATGCCATTGGCAAATGCGAAGCCGCAATCAAAGAAATCATCGCGGACGCGCCAATCCCAGATCAAATCCCTGCGGGAGATACGTCTAATGGCTAACTTCATCAAGGATAGTGAATACGGCGACAATCAAGAAAAGTTGCCTATCGACTTTGACCCATCGCAGTATACCACTTGCGAAGAGGCGGCAAAAGCCTTCCACAAAGCCTTGATCCCTGTAGTGACGGCGTACGGACAAGACCCCGACATTGAATGTGGCATCTACGGACCCAAGGAAGCGGCGGGACGCGAATACGGCCCCGTGTGGGTTGTCTGGTGGGAGGCTGGACCCTACGAGTGGGCAATCCCTGCATCCATGGAGTTCATGCATAACGCCAAAGCCGGATGGTTTACCGAACCTCACTATTCCTTTGACCTCACATTTACGGAGTAATCAGCAATGAATATTGTTCAACCTGAGCACCTGCACAAGACGGAACACACAGCCCTTGTAGATTGGTGCCACCGCATTTTCACCAACTACATAGATGGGAACAAATCTACTGCGCGCGCCATGCTCAATCAGGTGAAGTACCGCCGCCGATACTACGCCGCCGTACTGCTTCTACAACATGGGGAGGAAATGGGCGAAACCGACGCAGTACTAACTCTTATCGCCAGCGTAACGGCTTAACTAAATGACTTCCCGTTGCTACGGGCGGTCACCTACGCTAAACTAATCCCTTGTCACTCAGCGTGACTTATACGCATCCATACGAGGTATCCAATGTCCTATTTCACCGCAGCCGAACTGCTATACGAAACAAACCCCGATGTGCCGTTTACCCGACAGTGGGGGCTACTGGCAGACGGGACGTTCGGACCCGACAAGGGATCAGACACAGTAAACGAATACTGCCTATGGTTACAGGAGAAAGGGGTGAGCTTTGAGTTGCGGAAAGACCTCCACACTATGACTTACCTTGTAAAGTCCGATCTACATAGAAACCTGCCAGAAGAGGCAATCCCTCAAGATGATAAAGTTATCCCCATACGACGCGGGATCAAGCGCAGGACTGACCTACGGTAGGCGACCATATTGCACTTGCTTACGGTGAGCTACGCGTTCTATAATCGATTATAACGCAAACACACCGGAGCATACAATGAACCCTTTCATCTACATAAGCCACCAGCGCGGTATCCTCACCACTGTTGCTATAACGTTAGATCAGTTAAAGTCGCAGGTACTAACATTCGAAGGTGAGGAAGAGGTAATGCTCGTACAACAGGCAGACCGTTGGGACGTTTGCGTCAGCGGGCGGTTCACCCCTATAGGGTCCATTTACGCCCTCGCGGTGGTGGCCCCACCCAACGCCCCCGCCCCTGTGCCGCCAGCGCAAACGCCGTTCACAGTAACAGTTGAATTCGAATTCGTGCCTGACGAAATGCAGCATATCCACTTTCACATGGGGTTGCTACGAGAGACAGAACGTGAGCGCCACACCAACCTACTTGCATGTGTGCAGTTAGAGTTGAAACAAGCTTTCGAGCAATTTCCGAACCCACCCAAGTTTTCCCTAGGCGCAATCCAGCAACCTTCCAGCAAAAACTTTAAGGGCGAGTAAATGGTTACCCAAGTAACCGAGCGCATCCCCTTCCGCCTATTGCAAATGGAATGTTGCCACCAATTAATCTGCCATGTGAACCACCGCCTACCCATGTATTGTAGTGGTTGCGGTGCCAGCGTATTTCCTCAAGTACGCGGATGGGCTATGGTGTACGACGACAACGCTTCGCTAGTCTATGACGGCGACAAATTAACGTAAGGACAGTAAATGAGCGAACCCGTATACCGCCACCAAGGCAATGGCGCAACGTCCAAAATCATGCCCGCCCACGCACCGCTTAAAAACATGCTGATTAACGAACTGCTAGATAGGTTTGCGCACGGCGTATTCTATGAGGACAGTAGCGTGGATGCCGAGCAAGAAAATGCGTGGCACAAGGACGCTAAGGCAGTGCGCGCAGAGATTACCAGACGGGTGAACCTGCCCCTACAGCATCTTGCGAAGTAACGTAACAATCGATTGCAACGAACTGTTTGCGCGGGTAATCTAAACCTACGCAAACACAACCGGAGCATACATTGTGGAATACAACGTTAAGAATTGTCTCGGACCTTCGAAAGAGGATTTACCTACTTTGCTGCTTATCCAGCACGCGTGGTTCGATGAACACCCCCAAGTTTACGTTGACTTCGACGGTTCGTACCAAGACGTACCTACGACTGAGGAACAGACATGGGTTGAACGCCGTATGGATCAGGTGGAAGCCCTGCTTAATCTGCGGGAAACCAACTACGATTACTGCGAAGGCGGCAGAACGTGCAACTGGACGAACCTCCAACTCGCACATTACCACAACGAATGTAACCCCCGCTCAAACGACGGCCACGACCCTATGGGCGAAATGATGGGACGGAATGTATAATGACTAAGGAAGTAAACCCCGTATACGGATTAATAGTCCGCCACCGCGATTACCAATGTACAGGTTGCGGTGCGGCTAAACGTATCAGCACCAACCATACGGCGATGTGCGCTGATAGATGCCCTACGTGTTCGTGGAAAACAGCACCTAACTTGGAAGGGGCAGATGCGTGGCCTGCAAATCGTCAGCATTTTTACGTTGGCGGCGAATTGACGGCCTCAGACTACAATCCTATGCACTGGCCCCACGTCCGTTGCAACTACCTTGTCATAGAAAAACTCAATGACACCCACTACGCAGTATTCGGATCGGGCAACCCTACCGAACGCAACGTGAATTACACGGTAGAACTGCGGGACCAAGACTTAGCAGACCAAGCCATAGGACATGCGCGCTGCGGGGAAAGCGAGGAAGAACACCACACTATCGATATGGTCAGTATGAACGGCGGCGACTACTGCTTAGATGCCAGACACTTCGATAACGCCTTAATGAGTAAAATCATTATGACCTTCTCCTTGCCCCAAATCTTGCGGGCATCCATCGCAGACGTAGAGGCTAAGATTAGCTCTAAATTAGCGGAGAAACACGATGGTTAAGTCCGAAGCCCGCGCACGTAAGCTTGGCCTACCCGTCCGTCCTTTGTACGAAATAACTGCCAGCTACCGCACCCCGTCGGGCAAGGCGTCACACGCCACATACTACCTGCGCTGCGATACTATGCGAGACTACATCATCACGGCTTGCGTCAATACCTGCGCCAACCCACGGCGGCACGTAGCACGCGGCGTTGATGGGATCACGGTAACCGCTAGGTACATAGGATAGTAAACGCATGGCCATATTGAAGCAACGAGAACTGTATGATCTTGTATGTCATTTGCGGGAAGAATTAGAGCTACTGAGGTACAGTTTCAGACGCCCGCCAGAAGAGATTACGAACCCCGCAGAGAGATTGCGTAGCGACAAATTCGATAAATTAGCAGGTCTACACGACGCAGTAGACAGGCAGCTAGGTAAGAAGCATCGCCGACTGTATAAAGCGTTCCTACTTAAGCGAGGCTTCTAACAATCGATTGCAAGCGTTGATCCCCCATGCCAATATCGGGGTAGCAAGCACAACGGAGCACACAATGACACAAACACTCTCCCCCATCCCTTACATTTGCTGGTAGGATCGTATGGCTGAAATATCTCAAATGGACTTGCTAGCGCTGGTTAAGCATCTGCGCGGGTCAATGCAACCTTATCTAAAGTATGGCCTACCCCAAGGTACGGCGGAAAGCCAAGCTCTTCTAAAAGAGCATAACGAAAAGATAGCCGACCTGCATAACGGATTAGCTACGAAGATGCATAAGCGCGTAGCCAAACGGTATGATCGGTGGGTTCGTGAAAAGAATATGTATTGAAGGACATAACACATGCTATTTGATCCCCAGAAACGTTTAGCCTCACTGCGGAGAAGCCTCGCTTCATATGCGCGGATGCAACACACCGACGAAACCCGTAAGGAATGGAAAGCCCTACAGGAAGAGTACAAAGAGTTAAGGGACGAGACATGACCGCTAAAGAAATCAACTATGCCGAACTCCAAGATCGTGTAAACGATGGGGGCATAACAGAAGCAGAAGCACGTCGTATGGGATCGACCCACGCGGCTTACGGCTGGGCGTGCAACCCTCACGGCACTTGGTCAGAAAAGCTGATCGCGGCTCACCGTGCAGGATGGGATGAATACCACAAATGAAACTGTATCATGGCGGACGCTACTTCGTAATAGACCCCCAACTGCCCGAAGCGGACGGACAACGCAATGGACATGCCAATGGTGCTCTCGGTATTTGGTGTGCAGTAGATCGGGAAGTAGCCGAACGGTTCGTAGGACATAACGGAATGCTCACTGAATTTGGTATCCGACCATTCGCGGGAACCTATCTCATGGACATAACAGAACTGTCCGGTATGGCAATAGCTAACGCAACCGAAGCGGAATACATCGTCAGACGCGAAGAACTCAGATCGGCGGGAAACTCCCTTATTGCCCTACAGGAAACAGACGGGACTATAGGACAATATATCATCATTGATACCAAGTGCATCGAATACACCGCTGACCCCTTGTAAGGACATAACACATGCCAAGTAAGAAGAAGCTCAAGAAACGGATAGCGCGGCTAACCAAACTCCTAGTGGAAGTAAGGGAGCTATGCTTGTCAGCAGATGATCATGGCATTGCCGTATCGGAAGACATAGTACTCGATGCCGAAACGTTTGATGCAATATGCGCGGGTATAAACGATGAACCCTATCCTGTAGAAGAACCCCCCACCCAACTAACATAACACATTGATAGGCACCCCATCCCAATAACACGGCCCACACCCTCGACCACAGTATATGAACTGTGTGTATAACGAATTATATTGTAATAGATTGAAAAGTCGCGGAAAACACACGATATGCCTTGCACCCCCTAGAGGCGGTCAGTAGGCTACAATCGATTGTAACCATAAAAACCATATAGCGCGGGTAAAACTATAGTAATCTCCTATATACACTCTACTAGGGAGGAAGTACCCCATATATCGACTGCGGAAACCTATCATCGCGGAGAATAAAACATAAACTCCTATATATACTATATACCTAATACACATAGGAGCTATAAGAGGTACATATGGCTACATCGGCTACATTATCTATCTATAGAGCATTTCTAAGTCCTCGTTTGCAGCAGTAAGTAGATGGTGATCAAAATAACCCATATAGAATAGGCTTTTTGCTTATGTCTGTAGATGGTGACCACCACAACATAACAGATAGAAAGTACAGTATATGCTGTAGAAAAAGTTAATGTGCATGGTGAAGATGTGCATTTCTCCTATATAGGGGAGAAGCATAGTAGGTGAAGTTAATGTTGATGGTGGTGTTTCCTTATATAGGGGAGAATGGGTGTTGGTGGTGGCAATGTTGTAGGAGGCCCAGTTGATCCCCCTGATGTTGATGTAGACATAACAGATGGTGATGATGAAGATGGAGGCTCGGCTTACAATCGATTACATGCTACAGGACATAACAAACTGCTTGCCTTATAATGCGTTATATCCTATTCTAAATTCAGCGGGGCAACGATGCTTCGTTATATCCATCGCAAACGTTTCTTCAAAGGAGACAAAGACAATGACAACTACATCAACAACAAAGCGCACACGTAAAGTCGTAACAGAAAAAGCCAAAGTAGAAGCTGCGGCCATTGTTGCCGAAGAGAAAGCACCACAGGTGAACCCGCACATCGCTGCTGGCGTATCCCTCAACCGCTACTCTGGCCCTTCGACGTACGTGAACAGCAACCGCAAAGTGAAGGTTATGGTCAAGTCGGGCGTGTCGCCTGCCAAGCTCACATCACGTGCCCAAGCTGGGTTCTACGCCCTACGCGATAGTTATGCGAAGAGCGGTTTTAACGCACACGGCTTCGACAATGGCATTCTGCGCGATCTTATCGCTTCTGGCCTGATCAAGACCACTGGCGGACAAAAAACCGTGATCGACGGTAAGGACTATTTGCTGGACGGTGCGAAGCCTCTTACCTTGCACATCACAGACGCAGGCCACGCATACGGCAAAGCCTAAATGATTGACGGCGGGAATTGACAACCCCGCCTCCCCTCACATATATAGCGAATACCTAGCGGGTCGAGTTGCTTAGTTGTGTTTGCTTTTCTCCCTGCTAGGTCAGCGGGTCATGGTTGTGAGGACTGTGGCCCGCATTTTTATGTTGATCCCCAACTAGGACAGTAAAGTACAGTAGCAGGGCTTGAGCGCAGAAGGTGATGATGATGAAGTGCGGAGTAGAAAAGGAGAAAAGATGAAGGAGGTGGAGATTGCAGTCCTCTCCCTACGTTCAGTATAACAGATTGGATGGAAGGCAGGAAACAAATAAGAACAGGCATGACGAAATAACTTACAATCGATTGCACGGCGGGTTAAAATAGCCTCACACAACTAAGCAAATCGAAAGCAAACACAATGTCAAAATTAATCATCGATACCGCACACCGCCTAGAAACTGCCAATGACGGCACAGAAACGTTGCACGAAAACGTACGGTTCGTATACATCACTACCGACGAAGACACAGGCGCGGACGAAGTATCGGACCTAATGACCATAGATATGGCTAACCTAAACCCTGCGTACGCCGCACTCCATACTTTAGACTGGTGGGCCGAATTCGACATTATTGAGTGTATGGCTAACGACGAAGTATTCATGACTATCAATCGTACAGACATGGCGGACAACTTCACTGCGCTGCGGTTCGTATCCTACGCTCTGCATATGTATAAGGCACACTCTCTAGGCTATAGCGATAATGACGGCCAACTCGTAAACGACGAGACAGGCATCAATCTATTCGACGCCTACAAACTCAGCAACGAAGGTACAGACCACGGAGCTTACCTTAGCGTATGTTGGGGTAAATAATATAACAGATCAGGCGATGGTTGTAAGGATCATCGCTTTTTCTTTGACCGTAGTAAGGCGAAGGAGGAGAAGAAGGAGGTGGGAGGAGGAGGAGACAAGGACAGTATAGGAGCAAGGACAAAGGCCCCTTAAGTAGATAGTAGAAGGAGGCGGTAGTAGTAGAAGTTGGAGGAGAAGGAGGAGGTGGCAAATAGGGCGAAAATAAGGCACCGGAAACAATCGCGGGCCACTATCCCCAAAACGTACACAATGCAAAAAACACAATCAAAACACAATTAAGCCTTGCTACCGCCTACAATCGATTGCAATATATATTCAGCCGCAACAAACAACGGGTCTTATTCAATGCTTACTACATGCGCCACTAACTCTTGCACCGTATCCAACGTAATCGAAACGCTCACGGGTTTACCCGATTACGCCAATACTTTAATCGCTTGCGGCCTAGCATTATATACGGTCCTATATATCGCACTACCTAACCGCCACTTGCCGCGCTAATGCTCGACACTTCCACACTATCCGCTATCCAAGCATTAGCCTCACAGCTAGCGCGCATCACGGGGCAAAAACCCCCACAATTCACAAACGGGAACTAATATCATGCTATACGTACTTATCCTAACCATTTTCACCGCACCTAACCATTCCGAAACGTACGTTCTCGACGGCAACCTATCCGCCACGGATTGCTACGAAGCTGCGACAATCCTTGCCCGCTATAATAACCACGAAAGCGCGCACTACGGTTGCGACCTCGAAACGGATCAATAATTAAACTTTTTTCATTTTATTGCTTGCAATCGATTGCAGCACAATCTATCTAATAACTACGCCAATAACGGCACAACGCGGCAACCTCACATAGCCGCCCATACGAAAGCAAACACAATGCGCAACACTGCAAAAAACACAAAAGCCCCTACCGTAACAGCGAACAAAGCCAAGCGCGTACCAGCTACACCCAAAGCGGTAGCCCCTACCGTAACAGCCGCACCTATCGCAGCGCCTATCGTTGCAGCACCTAAGCCCGACACGGCAGCGGCGGCACTACACCTTGCGGACATGCTACACACACAACGTCAAAACGCTAACGACATATATGCGCAAGCGGATAGCGTTGCCCTCTCTATCCCCGTCAAACCCGTGCTAGCCTATAAGCGTACATACAAGCAAACGGTTACTGCTCATCCTAACAAGCGCAAGCCTTCCCCACGTCAAGCGGCGGCTCTTGCGGTAGCGGCGGCGGGTAGCAACGTAACGCTTGCGGATAACGTCACATTTTCACGCAATTTCGAAATGCGGGGCGCTTCTTATACAATCGAAAACGGTGCGCTATCCGATTGCATAGCTAGCGGGTTAGCCTCATACGACAGCACAACGGCAACTATTACACTACTTAACGTTGCCGAACTACGTGCGCAATGCGGTAGCAAAGCAATCACTATCTAAACGGCGGGGCAACCCCTGCCCCCCTCCCTCCCTCCCCCTCCCTACCCTAGCGCTTGCTTGCATCTAATTGCTTGCAAGCGTTTTGCGTTTTATTAATTCAATCTTACAATCGATTGCAAGCCATACGCGGGCCGCTACACTAGCACCTACATACGCGGGCAATGCACCTAGCCTAGCGCTGCACCCCTACGCCCTAGCCTGCCCCCCATCCCCTCCTATACCTCAACGCGGGAACACTAAACCCCATAACACACCTATGCCCTACCCTACCTATACGCATACTAAGCCTAATAACGATCAATCAATCATCATCACTTATTCTAATAACGAAACAACTAACAAACATCGTTTGCTTACACGAAACAAAAGCGTTTCTTGCACGGACACAATACGGACCCATTCTTTCGGAAACGGAAACACCGACCCCCCCGATCTTCCATATGTCCAAAAAATTACACTAGATAAAAAACAAGGCACATAACACATTACACTAGGCCATCCGAAAACAACCATAAAACAGGATAAAACACCATATTTAAGGATAAAACACCATAAAACATCATAAAACACATGGATCAGCATAACACATTGCGGCCCAAGAAAGCCTGCGCTATCATAAACTAATATCGCAAACAACATTAGGACATAACACATGGCTCACGGACTCGGATATAGAAAAGCCCTTTTGGACGTAGCAGAGAAATTGAACAATGCTGCTCAAAACGGCAATCGCAATCACACCTACGAGGAACTCATGGATCAACTCGTTATGCTTGCTGACGAAAACATAATCAACGTCACACATGACGAATTGCTGGCATCGGGAGTATAGCACATGTCAGAATTTTCGGACGCTGCTAAAGCAAAGTTCTTTCGGGCACATGACACGTCCTTGCATCTGAAATTTGAAACGCCTACCGATAAGCGTAAATTCGTCGAGGATATAACGAATTACATGGAATGCGAGGTCGCAACGGAATTGCAGGGCTTTACTCCTATTTTGCCTGTCGGACGGTTGCACGATCTTATTGAGCAAATGCACAACTCGCTGCACTGGCGCGAATATTTGAGAAAGCTTTTAGCATGAAACTTAAAAAATATCGAAAGCATATTGCCAAAGCGCGTAGCACTTGTCTCGTACTTGATATGGATTTTCGGGAACGATCCTATCAGAATGCGCAAACGCCTGCGCCCATGGTCATTTTTGAAATACTCTATCGGGACGCATGGCATCTGATCGGGACGTGGAATACGAATACAGGCAAATGCACGTACGATCCTCACCCAATCTGGGATATTGCAGGGGAATAAAAAATCCTTACAATCGATTACAATATCGGATATAACGGATTATCAACGTAGCAACGCAACGAAAACTGTAACAAGGACATTACAGAAATTTCGCGGCTTTTTGGACAAGGTATTAACAATGAACGACGCAGAGCGCGCAGCCCCAATAACGACGCACAGTTTTTTCGTAAAAACGTCGGTAACCGTAACTGCTTCATCGCGGCACGCGGCTGCGGCACAGATCACTAATGCGTTAGAGCCTCTGGGTACGCTCAATTCCATTGAAGTGGAACCGGCTTTGGGCATAAACGGCCCTGACAGTTTCGCAATGGGTATTAACATCGACTTGGCCTCGCCTACTCACATGTCGCCTTTGCGCATTTTGCAGTCACGGCGCGATGCGGTACGTAAGCATTTGGGCGCACGCCAAGCGGAATACGCTGCGGCAGGCGAAGTGGTCGTGGAAACCCAAGCCGAATTGGAAGAGTTGGAAACGACTATCAAGTTTTTGGAAGCGAACCTTGCCGAAGAGGACGAAAACATACCCACATTGAACGTATTCTAAATGTACAAACGTCGCATATCCTCGCCTGCTATACGCGCACGCCAAAGAAAGCTAGCCGAGACTACGCCAGACATACGCGAACAACACGCTATAATGGACGAAAATGCGCGCAAGACACGGGTGCGTATTGCACTAGCGGGTATTGGCAAAGAGGACATGGTGACGATCCTTGCGCTTACGGGACGGGTCAAACCGGATGCCCTTGTTGATCTAGCTAAATGCCAAAACGATGTGCTGCGTGTCTGGCTGACCGATTACTACAAGGTAACGTTAGCCGAAGTTAAGAAGGTTTGGTGGTGACGCGGCGCATTAGATTATCTCACGTAGAGAAACGGAAACGCGCCAGCAAGAAAGCCATGTCGGAGGCGATTGACGATCACCACATCTTGTCTGTCGAAAAGACAAGGCAGGAAGAGGTAGCGGAGCATTGGAAGGTACTAGCAGAGGTATGGCGTCAGAGTTTGCGCAGTACAAAGTATGACGCATTAATAGACATGTGTCGCCAGCAAGGGTACGATCCTCTGACAGGTACAAGCCTACCTACGCATAGCACTTTGGTAGAGACGTTGATCGTCCTGCGGCTAGCAGAGCTTGACGAAAGCGTTCCCTCTATAGACTAACTGCGCTACAATCGATTACAACGTAAACACAACCACGGGAATAAACCCAATGCCACCACCTACCAACCAAGAATTGCACGAACGATTGTCGCAAGCGGAGACGCATATTAGCTTGCTGCTGGTGCTAGTAGCGCTCCTATTAGGGATTATTTTTTTGACGCTACGCAAGATCGGTTTGCTATGACATACCATCGCGGAGTATTCTCTGGTGCGGCTAAACCCATTTCGCATGGGTACCAAGACGGGACGCCCGACACCCTTTGTGGCAAATACATGCACACAGGTTTTCAGGTTCTCGAAGGTACAGCGCCCGAAACTTTCGAACAGTTCATGCTTAACCCAAACAATTGCCAAATATGCAAGCGGAGGGTTAACAAAGCGCGAGAACGCGAACAAGCCGAATTAAAGCAAGACCATAAAGACGCTAGTTTAGGCGTCCTTAAAGGTCTTTCATTTTAAGCACAACCAACGGGAAAAAATCCAATGGCAAACCATCACACCTTCGCTATTCAAACTATTCAAGTGCAAATCACAGAAGAGGAGACCAAATACGAACAACTTGTGCAAGTTGTTACCAACGCGGAAGAGCTTCGGGACCGCGCACGGAAGAGTATCGAAAACTTGGAACGTGCAATTGCTGTGCTGAACGCACACCCAAAACCATGAACCACCAAGCTGCACTAGTCGCCGTGTGGCGTAGAAGGTACGGCCACCTCCCAAACATCAAGGTGGAATTAGTTCTACCGGAAAAGGAAAACCCACCATGTCTGACAAGCCAAAAAAAAGCGTAACAGAGCTTATAGATATAGAGTGCGATCTTTGGGCGCTCCAAAATGTACAGGACGCACGCGTTATCAAAGACGAAGCGTATAAGGCTACCGAAGGCGTGAACGAGGCAACCCGCTCCGCCGCAGTTTTAACCTACATTCGTATGAGGACCATGGGACTATGAGTAACATTGGATTTGCCTACCGACCCAAAGACGCGGTAGTTGACATTCGCACGGCCAGCCCCTCGGTTCGGTCAACCCACATAAAGGCTATCGTACTTTACTTGAATACGGCGGTGGGTATAGACTGGTCGGATGAAAAGGTGCAGAACAAATTCGAAGAGGTCGTAGAGAAGTTCGGCGGCTTCACGGCACCCGTCACGCTTATGATTGCGCGAGGCAACAAAGAGTTCCCTTCTCTAACGGACGAAGAGGTTGACGCTCAGATCGAAGACTTGCTGCGAGAACGCGACACGCGACGGATTGCCCGCATGTCGGACGGATCGTCTATGCGCGAAAACGATTTTCGAGACCAAACTATCGACAAGGTTTGGCACACCGTAGGCACCGACCTTGCGGACGTTTACAATCGATTGCACGGCACGCACCATGCGCAATGGATCGAAGGCGACGGCATGTATTATCTGGGGCCACTGGAATGACGAAAGCGGAAAAACTAGTAATAGCCCAAGGACTTGCTACGGAGTACCTTCGTACGGGCGATTGGAACAACTCTGCGGACGAAGATCATGCGGCCAAGTGCGCAGTTAGATGCTGCGCTACACGCCTTAACGTTTACGTGGAATTCAACGAACAAGTGGAGGTATTGGATAATGCGGTTCAAGGGTAGGACACTAGGTTTCGGGGAAATCCTATACGACGGGAAAGCCGAAAAATACATGGTGGACAGTTGGTCGGAAGGGACTGGCGAGGTCTACTTATGCCGTCGCGGTGACGAAAAAGTTATCAGTTCCTCCAAAGTAGGGGAATTGTTTTGGACAGCACCTTTCGTGTCGGCGCGTACCGCTAGCGGAAAGGCGTTCGCAACAGCCCGTATAGTACGTACGGTTATCGCCTATCCTTTGAACCAGCGCACTATCGCAACAGCGGCGAGCTTGCTAGAGGCGAAGGGCGAACGTCATAGCACCATTGCCGACTTCTTTGAGCTGTCAGGATTTTTGAAAACAAAGGGAATACGACTATGACTAAGAAATACAGCAACGACCCTAAGACCGATTTGGAAATGGCAGTATTCGATGTTCGATTGAAGCGGGCCGAAAACACAGCCTTTATGGCAGGAATTTTAGCGTTAGTGTCTGTAGGATTAACATTGCTTCTGGCAATCGTAAAATCTAACGCGCTATAATACAGCGACACCAACCAACGGGGATAAACCCATGGCACCGCGAAGACGAATACTAACCCCTGCCGCCAAGCGCGCGCTAGCTAATCAGCCGACCGAGGAAGAACTGCGCATCGCACGGCAGGCGGAGCAGGCCGAACTTATGGCGTTTGAACAACAGGCCACGGAGACTGAGTTAGAGGCGCTTGTAAAGAGGATGCAAGAGTTACTAGGGAGTGCTACAAGCGCGGAAGCTCAGAACCTATCCGACGCCCTAGATACTTGGCGGGACGTACCTCAGTTCCATAACGAGTTCGAAGACGAGGACGAAGACGAAGGCGAAGACTGGGAAGCCGAAGGCGACGATCCCGTCCATACGATTGCCAACGATGCCGTATTCGCACCGAGTTCTCCCACCGAACGGCTGACAGCGTATAGTACCGCCATGCATAGGTACGAACCCCGCGAATTGCAGGAATTAAGTATATACAGGCTCGTGTTCGTCGCCCGTAGACTGTCTACTACGGTTCGCAATAGGCACTATACATTACCTACGAATGCCGAGTGTGTGCGTAATGACATTATCGACATGCAGAACGAGTACAGCCGCTTAACCTCCCCAAATCTTGATGAACTATAAAGGAATACCAATGCCAGTAACCGAAGGCGATCTATACAACGCGGCTCATACGTGTTTCGAAAACCTCACGCCGCAACAACGTTTAGAATTGAAGAATTTAGACCCAACGCGGTTTGTAACCTACCCTTACAGCGCTATTAAAGGGTTATCCAGTTCTGTGCGCTTTTTACGCAAACCTAACGGGTCTTTGAGTGCATCTGCTATGGTCTTCCATACAACAATCATCCAAGAAGACTAGCACGACGCCGTTGCTTGCAATGACGCAAGCCGCTATAACTTAACCAACACAACCACGGGATAAACCTAATGGACGGCGAACCAACTAATTTCAAATACACCTTGCAGCAACAGACTACAGGTACTGTAGTGGCGGCTTTCGAAGGGAACGGTAACGTACCGGAGTACCCTGAGCCTTACCGAAGTTACGCCGAGGCTGCGGAAACTAAGAAACTATTTTCCGTAGAAATCGAAGGCGAACGGTTCTCCAATATTGAGGTCACCGTCGAACCTTCCGAGTAACCCTACAATCGATTGCAGCAAGGAATATCTCATGGCTATCATTAAACGCTCACGCAATGTCGAGCAGCAAGTAATACTGCGCCATTTCTATTTAGAAGACGAGCAGCGGATCGTAACGAAGCAACAAATCCTTACGGCACAGGTCCGCAACACTGCCACCGAACCCGAAGCCTTAGTAGACGGTCTATGGTGCGAGGCTACGCCTATAGACGCACTGCAACGCGGCGGGTGCCATTACGAAATTTACCTACCAAAGACACTGTAGCCGTGGTACGTAGAATTCTCACGCCTGCGACGAAGACTAAAGCAAAGCTCCGTCGCCGTATGGATCACGTGCGCTCCACCTCGGATACGCAGTTTGACGGCAATTATTCTGAGTTGCAGCAGTACCACGAACACTTGATGGAAACGTTGGCTACGCACGAACTTGCAACGCTTGCCGACCTTGAAAGTTTCTTCGAGCCGAAAGAGCTTAGAGCTATGTCGAGTGACGAACTAGCTATCGTGGCAGAAAACCTTGGGCTAAAGCTAACACCGCTACAATTGCAGATAAAAGACGTAGTGGTTACGGAAATTGCGGTAAGGCAACTAAGTATAATCGATATGAAATATTACGGAGGTGACGGGTGGCACGGAGAAGAATAGCAACGCCTGCCAGCAAGGCGAGGGCGGTTGCGCTACGTAAGGACGTGAACTTTATCAATCGACGCAAAGTAGCGCAGGGATCACTGGATAGCGAGGAAGCAACCTATAACCTTATGCAGGAGACTTACCGCAACTCGCACGAACACTTCCGTAGGGTGTCAGGAATGTTGCCAACACCTTCGCGGTTAAAGGTTATGAACACCGCGTCCCTGAAAGAAGCGTTCTACCTGTATAACTTGCCCGCAGTTCGCGAACCCAACCCGCCGCGTGCGACACTTATCAAAATTATTCTGAAAGAAATCAACAAGCGTCTAGTAGCGACGTTAGATCGGAGGTAGCAATGACTATCAAAAACGTAACAGGCCACCTATCCTTCGCAGAGTGCCTAGACATGCTGCAAAACAGCGTCAAAAACATGACGGAACAGGAGGTTTACGCAACCTTCGAACACGTCCTAAACATTAAGGCGGACAGCCAACCTACTGCACGTAAAGACGTAGCATATCGCGGCTTTGACGAATACGCTAACAACGAAGACGGACGCAAGGCAGCGGAGACGCGCGCCGTAGCCCTAAGCTCCGTAGGTATGAGAGTGGACTACCGCGTAGCTAACGATACGCGTGACTTATATTTGGTTAGATGGTATAACCCAAAGTATTATCGAAGCTTTAGAGTAGCGCGGTAAAATATCCGCACAATAGAAAGAATTCCCATGTCCCATACCCTTGCAACTCTGCTCGTACCAAATGCAGTATTTACTACCATTGCGGCGAAGTTCCGCGCGGCGAATTACCATCATGCGATACTAGAGGAACGTGACGGAACTTTGCTCGACATGACGGGTATTGCCCTAGAGCCTTTACGTCCAGAGGATTTGCACGCCGAAGTCAGCAACGAACTCAACCTAGACGACATAGAGGGTTTGTACGAGCAGGTAGCCTCTACGCCCGACACCCAATCTGTCGAAGTTCATCCCGAAAAGCTGACCGGACTATTGCAACTTGCCGAAATGTCTTTAGCAAGCGTTAACTCCAAGTAAGGTTGCCGACGTGAGCGCACGTGACGAACTAATTATACAAGAATTTTACCCCATAATAGTAGCAGCGACGAAGGGGTATCGACACCTCCCCCTTCGCTTGGCCTTAGAAGCTTTCAGTGAAATGCACGCCGACATTATAATTATGTCGCCAAAAGGTTTGATGGTCCGCGTCAAACCTAACTTCAACTGGTACGCTTGGCCTAGTTCCTTAATCACCCAACGACGCAATGCGGGGCTGTACGGCTCTAGGCTTATGCAGTCCTTGCGCGCCGATTTGCTTAAAGGCCATAACATACATAGATGCCGACCAAACTTCTCTTGACGGGTAATACCGCGTTGCGCAGCTAGATAAAACGATATAAACTACCCGTATAACATCGCAAATTACGGAGCTTATATGTCAGCGGCACACACTTCCTTAACCCCTCTTAAAATCGAAGATCACACCGTGCAGTACGGACGAGAAGAGGATGGTCACTTTAGCATTTACGTACGCGAAAGCGCTTCTGAGCGCCCCGATGCGAAAGTTATGACTACGCAATGGCGGCCCACCGTCAAACAGCTTGCCGAACTAAACGCAGGTGCTTCGATCTTTCTTGGAATAGAGACTTACGTTGAAGCTCACCACCCCCCAGTTATGCTGACGGTAGCGTCCATCGCCCCAGCTTTGGAGGTAGTTCCCGATGCCGAAGAATTATGAAAAAGAATGGGCGTCCCGAAGCCCTAAAGCCCAAGAGCGCCTTTCACAAATTGCTGACGCGCTGGCAGAAGAGGTACTTAAACGGCTGACCCTTCTGCGACCAAAAGACGTGAAGGGCATACTACGCTTCAACATGCAATTCGCGGTCACAGAAGCATTTACAGCCAAAGTAATGATTGACGAAGCTACGGTAGGCGGCGTAATCTTTCGGCGTAAAATGATCCGCACCGACGGGGATGGTGTAAATACGGTGTGTTACAAAATCGACGGGATCGAACGTACTACGATTTTAAAACTCACACAGGAATGCTGTACACCCTGTCACCTAGCCCGTGTGTACATCGCTATGTACGACGCGTACCGTGAGCACATGCAATCGATTGCAAGCGCGGCCCAGCCGTCAAAACCTAATTCACCTTGGGCGCAGGGCCGTGGTTAAACGTAGGCGCAACATACGCCTAGCGCACCGCGTAGCTGCACAGAGAGCACAGGAAGCTGCGGAACTAGCCAAGCTAGAGCGCGAGCGGAAAGACCAAATAGCGCTGGTTGCTTCGTTGCAGGCCGCAAGGCAAAAGGACATTGCAGAGGACACCAAGGTACGTGCGGGTTCGGTAGAGTTTGACGACGAGCCTCTACTGGTAAGCTCCGTACTAGTTCCGTCAACTCCTACTAGGCAACCTCGTACCTTGCATTCTTATGAGTTTATGTACCCTTTAAATGATGCTGTGCTGTCAGACTTGCCTGACTTACAGGATTGGAACCCTACGTCGGTATCTCGAACCATAGTAGAGGACGCACAGGCGGGGGCGTCTGTATCCCTTGCCGCCGAGTTCCGCAACGGGTGCGACGAATTGCTGCAACTAGCCGAACGATCTAGGAGCGGATTTTCGCGTAGCGTTGGAACTGTGCAGTTTCAGTACGAAGGGACTTGCTACTCTGTTACGTCTATACAACGCGGCGGCGGGTACAGACCTTTAGGCCGTAGTCGTAACCTTCAACTTGATATAGAAGCTGTAGCCAACCCCGATAGGCATATATCCAAGAGAAATCGCCCATAAACCTAGCTATTGCTTGCGTTTATAATCTTTGATACAGTTACGGACCATCCATAACATAAGGCAGCGGCACATGCATAAACAATCCATATCCATTCTACTGTCAGACTTACGGGTGGCATTAGCGGTAGACGATATAGCCGCAGCTACCCGCCGCATATCTCTTTTCGAGTTAATGTACATGGGCGACGAACACGAAGCAGGAGAAGAAATGCCAAATCGTAAACGCCTAGCGCTTAGGCTAGACAGTCACGAAGTCATTGTATGTAACGAATACTATCCAGACGACGGCGGACGGGTTCACATGATCCCAGCCCACCGCTACGGTACTTTCAACAAAGACAGTATGACCCTAGAAATTCAAAAGGTCAGTATGTCGGTAGTCGAAGTAATTTACGAAGGTGACGAATGGCCTGACGCCATTGCATCAACGGCACCGAAAGCTATCATTCAATATTTCACAGGAGACTACACATGAAAATGTCACTGAAACAACTTGCCTCAGAACTCACCGAAGAGCTTGGCGGCATGACGAAGGCCGAAGCCGAAGCGTTCATCAAAGCCGTATTCGAATGCATTGCGGAAAACATGGAAGCGGGCCACGAAGTGAATATCCCTGCCTTTGGTAAGTTCCGTGTCAAAGCCAAGCCAGAGCGCGAAGCCCGCAACCCACGTACGGGCGAAACAATGACGGTCCTTGCCAAGACTGTGCCAAACGTCTTGCTTGCCAAAGCACTCAAAGAACGTGTGAACGTCTAATGAAAACCTCGTTCATAGCTGTTATGGGCGTAGCTCAAGCGGAGACACCGCACGCCTTCTGTATCAAGAACGCAGAGTACGCACTGGACGGGGTAGGTCATGAAATATCGGGAGACACTTGGATACCTCTCGCTAACATCATGTCGGAAAGCCACGACACAATCGAAGAGGCCGAGCGCGGGGAAGCGGTAGAAATCTTCGTCGCAAAATGGTGGTTAAAGGAGAAGTAACCATGAAACTTTATATTGGCGCACGCCAACTGCAAACTTTCTTGCAAGTGAAAGGTCATTACCACGGAAAGATCGACGGCGACTTTGGGCCTAAGAGCCAACAAGCCGCAATCGATTACAACATTTCAATTACTGGCCCGAATGGCTGGGGCACGAAACGTGCGACCATCGCGGCAACACAACGCCTATTCGTAGAGCTTGGAATGTACGCGGGGAACGTAGACGGGTATTGGGGGCCAAACAGCGCCTACGCTTTGGAGCAGTACCAAAACCTGTTACGCGACACCCCCGCAACACCGCAAGAGAATGCGCAAAAGACAACAGTGTTTCCGCGCTACGCTCAGATGGAGCAATTTTACGGACCTGTAGGCCAGAACATCGGACTGTACAAGCTGCCTTACAACATGAAGCTTGCTTGGGGCGACGGCGACAAGATCACCAAAATCAGCTTGCACAAGAAGTGTGCCGAAAGCGCCCTAGGTGTAATGGAAGCCGCCAAAAACCATTACAGTCAGAGTGGCCTAGAAGACCTAGGCTTACACCTCTTTGGGGGTTCATTGAACGTGCGCAAAATGCGCGGCGGCTCTAACTGGTCGGTACACTCTTGGGCGGCGGCAATCGACTTTGACCCTGCCCGCAACGCTTTCCGTTCGCCAGCCTCCGAAGCTACGCTAGATGCCAAAGTCTTCGATCACTGGTGGGGATTGTGGGAAGCTGCGGGATGGGTAAGCCTTGGCCGCGAACGCAACTACGATTGGATGCACGTACAGGCGTGCCGTCTGTAAACTACAGGAACAAGAAACTAAGGGTCGCACACGTCGTGCGGCCTTTTACATTTCAGAGGTATGACAATGGCTATCCAGAAACGCAAACGACCAGCAAGGCGCGGCCCTCGTCGGATAAAGACGGATCGTACAGTACTTACGCATAGAGCTAAGTGCCGAGAACTCTACAATCGATTGCAAGCGGACGACGACGATTCAATTCAATACGTGATGGATCAAATTATCGGACGCCCAGACATACCACCATTACTGTTCGTAGAGGACGTGCTTGCCCGCTTCTCCGCTACGGTAGAGACTGTACAGCCGATTGCGTATGGAGCCAACCCTCACTACCGCGTCTTTCTACGCTACCAAGATCGGACGCAACAAAAGCGCATCGGCGGACCCTTCACCACCGTGTACTGCGCAAAACATTCGACACGGCTGATACACGCGGTTACATTAGCTTATATCGAAATAAGCAAAAACATCGGAAGGTTCGTATGATCAACGCCGTCTCAACAAAACTTTACAACGCATGGGCTACGCCCGACACACCTCGCCCCTTATTGTGGCAGGCCCGTTGGGAACGTATGCTTGATGGGCCTTGGCCGCTTCACCGTGAGAAGTACGACACGGCATTGAACAACCCTTACTACGCCGTAGTCGTGGCAACGTCCTTCGTATTGAAGTACGGCTACTTTCGCGGGTATGAGCACTTCGCTCAAACGTTCTTCTCGCCCCATAGCGGGCACAACGTAGGTGTGAAGGTTCATAAAGAACGCACCCGTACAGACTTGCACCACGGCAAGTACGTTACGGACTGGTACGTAGAAATTATGGACCGGATGCAAGCCAACGATAATGAACAGCTTTACCGAGGCGCGGTAGGGATTATCGTTGCATCGGAACTTCGCCGCCACGGAACGCATTTACTTCCGCAGTACATCATAGACAACAACCTTAACATAAGGCTTAAAGACAATGGCGATCAAAAAGCGCAAATCACTTCCGCAGGATGAAGCAGCCTTCGCGTCAGAGCACGACGAAGACAAGACCACTGCACGCCACCCTTCACTAAGCGGATTGCGCCAAGACGTTTATATGTTTGTAGGCAGTAACCAGCCTTGCACTCGTGCCGACGTAGCCCGTGGTATTAGCCTGTCCAGTAGCACCACCACCGCACGTATTAAAGAACTTATTGACGAAGGATTTTTAATCGAACCGCCCGATCTGCGCAAAATGAACTCAAGTGGCGTAAAAGCAAAATGCCTAATGGTGACTGACAGGCAGCAAGGCGGGTCACCTCTCGACAAGGTAAGGGTGGAACTAACTCTTACAATCGATTGTGACGGAACCTACGGCATCCAATCCCGCGTAGTCGGCGGTATGCCTCAAAACAGCGCTACAACGCGGACAATCAAAAGCCAGCGGGTAACCCTAACCGCACCCCACCCTGACACCTACAAGGCCGCTACGGACGCCTCCGAGGTAACTACGGTATCACGCCACGAACTGCAAACCCACGCACACGACATAATCGAAGGTACGGTTTCTTTCTCAGGCGATTGAATAATCAAAGAAGTTCGGCTATTATGGCTCTCAACCATCCATTTTATGTTGAGGCGACCACATGGCCGGACTATATGAACCCCGCGACGGAACACAACACACCGTAGGTATCCTTGGCGTACGCGACTTTCGAGAGCAAGCTTATACGAACGTGAACTACGTGATCCGAACGTTTGAGCACCACCTTTTCAAGAATGAAATATCACTACAGAACTTGTCAGTAGTGACAGGCGGCGGTAGCGGCGTAGAGGCTATGCTAGTAGAGTGGTGTAACGCTAAACGCGTACCTTGTCGCAAAATCCCCCCCAACATCGCAGACCACGGCGCACGCCGCGCTTTCATTATCCGCAACAATCGCGTTGTGTCTGATAGTGACGAACTAGTCATGTTCTGGGACGGCAGCATAACTCTGCTAGGTGACAGCATTATGACAGCAATGCATATGTCCAAGTTTGCGACGATATACCCCGTTATATAACCCATGAGGTCTAAACATGTCCGAGAAAAAGAAATGGGCGCACCGCCCTGTTAAAGCACCGCGTCTGCGCATTCTGATCGACCCTGTTTACGTACAGGTATCCAACCTAACTTCGTCCAGTACGTACAACAAATACGTGTCCATGGTCAAAGAGTTAGTCAGTCGCGGCCACTACGTTTACTGGATGCTACCGGACGTAGACTATACCCCCAACGAAATAGAGGATCACCCAAATGTGGGCATCATTAGAACGACCTACATTCAGGACCAGTTTGTCGTGGATGGGCTGGTTACGGACGACTTCTTTAATATGTTCAATAGAATTGCGGGCAAGTATCATATCGATGTTATTTGCACCTCTCGAACGGGCGCAGCTTCAATGCTTAAACGTACGCTGGAAAGCCCACGATTTCACGACAAAGGCGGGGAGTATACAGACAAACATTATGGCTTGCCTATGGTTGTTATCGAAGAATTCCCACAAACCCCCAAGCGTTCTCATGTAGGCGAAGCCTATTGGCTAAACCAATGCCAAGGATACCTTACAAGCGATTGCACGGTATTTATCTCAGACCACAACCGCGCCGAAGTAACGCAAGCTATGGGCGGCATTTATACCAACAGTTACATAAACAAATGGGTAGACCGAACCGTTATCACCCCTTCCGGTATCGAAATTGCAGAATTGGATAAAATATATGAACGTAATCGCTATAAAGCCGAGCGCGGGTTTCGGGTTATCTCTGTTGGGCGCATTATGGGCGTTAGCTATCGTGAGCATCTTGCTTGGTTTGACTATCTTTATAAATCCGGCATGGATGCAAAACTTATCATATCTCTTTCGGGTGGCCTTGGCGGACCTATGCAAAAGTCACTCACCAAGCTTGGCGTTGAGTTCACGGAAGAAAACCCACAATTTCAACTGATCGAAAAGAATTCACGCACCAACTTCCTGAAACTGTTGCGAACGGTTCACGCAGGCATCGCCCCCATGTCTCATTTGGATTGCCCTGTGGGTCTATCCGAAGCAATCTACATGGGCGTGCCTTTGATTATGCCTATCGCGGACTACCAGAAAACATTCTTTCCCGACTACCCCTTTGTAATCAAACCATCGGACAAGGCGGGACTGCTAGCCCACCTGCGCGCGATACGCGACGATCCAGACTGGGCGCGGGACCAGATCGAGCCTTGGCGACAACGTATAAAGGAAACGTTCAATGCTCCTGTTAATATCGCAGCAATGTGCAACAACCTCGAAGAGATTGCACGCAAACCTTTACCGCTATTTAAAACGAGTGGAGCAATCCTTGGTTTCTTGGAAGAACTCAAAGGAGAGCGGTACACTTTTGCGGATATTGTCGAGTATTTGCGCGAATGCGGTACTATGGGTATTAGTGTTGGCGACCTTGGTATTAGGGCCACTTGGACTTATGGTCGCGGCACTATCCATCATGCTATGCGGTACGTTGGGTACGTTGATCTGTGCGACGGTGACTTGGAAACGTTTGTACGCAAAGACGTTTTCGAAGCTATGGAAGCGGACAAGCCAGCGCCAAAAACCAAAGGCGGCATCAAGCGGCGGAAACGCACATGAAGGTTAAAATAGGCAACACATGGGCGGACGCTAGACGTGAGGCCAACCCCACCCAAAAAGTAAGAATAGGACACGTATCGTGAACCAAGTTATCACCACCCCGCCCCCAGACTTCGCCAACAGCGACTTAAAACCGCACTCGACAAAGACGGTTTGGGCTACCGAAAACGCAGACGCCATGATTGTACATATGGCACGTGTGTCTAGTGATCCGTCATGGGCCTCGCGCCCCGACATTGATCTTATTCGCTATTGCGTAAACAACGGCCATTGGTCGATTTTCAATATGGCTAACCTATGCTTCGAAGCTTACACCAATCGGACCATTGGTCGGCAGTTGCTTCGACATTCCAGTATTACTCCACAAGAGTTTTCACAAAGGTACGCCAACGTTGAGTTAGCAGGATCGTCAATTCGCAGCACCGCGCGCGTAGCTCACCCGACGAACCGTCAACAATCGATTGCAAGCGATGATCCCGTACTTTTGGACTACTGGGCAACCACACAAGATCGAGTGTGGAATTTCTGTGTACGGGAATACCATTTAGCGCTCGAACGCGGCCTAGCAAAGGAACTAGCGCGGGACTTACTACCGGAAGGGCTAACCCCTACTCGTATGTTTTTTAACGGGCGTATACGCGACCTTCTGCACCTATGCCGTGTTCGTCGCCTATCCGAGGGCGCACAATACGAAGCGGCTCTAGTGAGCGGTAGCTTGCGCGGCTTATTAAAAGAAACCGTACCTACGGTGTACTCTGCATTTTTTGACGAAGGAGGGATTGGTTATGCCGATTAAAAAACGTCCAACTAAGAAGAAACCACTAAAGCTAGCCAAAGCGACACTTGAGGTCTTTGATATAGCGGTGGAAAACCTCATACCTGACGAAGATAATCCAAATGAAATGGACGAAGCTACGTTCGATCAGCTTGTGGAAGAAATTCGTGAACAAGGTTTTGATGAACCTATTCAAGTCCGTGAGCATCCATCGCTAGAAGGTAAATTCCAGATCGGATCGGGGCACCATCGCACCAAGGCGGCTATCGTACTGGGCATGTCCGCCGTACCTGCGATCATTAAAGATTGGTCGGATCGGGAGATTAAAGTAGCCTTAGTTAAACGCAACGTGCTGCGCGGCGACCCGAATAAACAAAAGCTTGTGGCCCTGTACCGCGACCTAGCTAAAGGCAAGGACTCCGTACAGGTGCAAAGAGAGTTAGGTTTCACCAACACCAAGAAATTCGAAGCGTTGTACGAGCAAGCGGCCAAGAACCTAAACCCCAAGCAACGTAAGAAGCTGGACGAAGCCAAAGAGACTATCAAATCAGTGGACGACCTATCGTCTGTACTGAATAAGATTTTCAAAGAAAGCGGTAGCGAACTCGACAAAGGGTATATGGTTTTCAGCTTTGGCGGCAAGAAGCACCACTACTTTCAAATTGACAAAGCCACGCAAGACAACCTAGAAACGATTATCGCACACTGTGAAAAGCATGACATACCTTACACCGACGTTATGCAATCGATTGTAGCAGACGCGCTAAACGGCTCACTGCCTACGCCAGCTAAGGCTAAAGCAACGAAGCCCAAGCCTGTTCGGAAACCCAAGAAGTAAGAGGAAGTACCATGCAAAGAGGCTATGCGGATAAAAGAAAGAACGGGTGGTAATTATGGCACGTAAACCTATCAAGCGTTTGAAGCGTAAACCTCGCGCAATTGCTCTGCCCCACAAGGATACCCCCGTAGAGCGCGCGCAACGTACCGCAGTGCAAGCGATTACAGGGAACCCACACTACGCGTCCATCCTAGCGGCGATCCGCCAAGGCGTGCCCAATAGCAAGATAGCCGAGCATATGATTTCGCGCGGTGTATTTGACCTCAACAACAAAACAGTGGTCGGCTATCTGCAATATTTTCGCAAGATGCAACCTGCACTCTGCAAACCCCAAGCACCGGACCCCGAAAGCCCTAACCATATTGCAGGTTACGACCATCTATTTGACGGCAACTTTCTTATCGTCGATCCAGAGGTGGAGTTGCTAAAGCTTATCTCGCTACAGAAAGCACGTATCGGCATGGGTTTCCAGAACGAACGGGAAATCTCGGTACTGATGCAGAGTAACCGCCGTGAGGTCGAAGAACTGCGTGAAATGCTAATGGACCTCGCCAAGCTACGCGGACTGTGGGGAACGTCTATGGACGTAAATCTTAACGGGTACAGCGAAAGCGTTAAGGACGATTTGAAAGGTATTCAACAAGACGAAGGCCAGCGAAATATCATCGCAACCTTGGTCGCAGATTTAGGGAACCAGAAAGTTGGCGCGTAAACTAAAAGCTAAGTACAGCAACCGTAAGAAGGTCGTTACGCCGTCACGTTCACGCGGGCTTATCATAAGGCACAAAGCCCCTCCGCAACTTGTAGCTTCTGTAAGCCAAGAGGAACTACAGCAAGAGATTGAACTTGCGGATACGGTGGAAAGCCTAAAGTACGAAGTTGATAACATCGCGGACTTGCTACTAAGAGAACAGTACCAAGAAGCCCTTATACAAGTGGGCGTAGACGGCGACCTAGAGCACTTGCTAGAGCTTACCCGCTATGTGCGCGGCGTGGTCCCACTAGACGAATTCCTACATGGAAACACCTACCTAGGGATCGAAGAAAACGAGCTATATCCCGGAGTTGTAGAAACTTTACACGCCCTAGAAAGCGAAGAATATGTAGAGTGCGTAATGAAGGGTGCGATTGGTGGGGGTAAAACCACAACAGCAAACCTTGGCATGGCGCGGCAGATATACAAGATTTCCTGTATGCGTAATCCGCAGCAGACGTTCGGTATTCAGCAGCACTCGTCTATCGTGTTCACCATCCAGTCCGTACGACTGTCCACCGCCAAGCAAGCGGTTTTCGATGAAATGGTTCCGTTCCTTGCGAACTCTCCATACTTCAAAGAAATCTTTCCTTACGATAAACGGATCACTTCGCAGTTAAAATTCAAGCACCACAATGTAACGGTCATGCCTGTTTCGTCCAGTAACACGGGCGCAATCTCTATGAACGTAATCGGCGGACTGCTAGACGAAGTTAACTTTATGCAGCGGGTGCAGAATTCTAAGAACGCGGTGAGCGACGACGGGGAGTTTAACCAAGCCCGTGAACTGTACCTTACGCTATCCAAACGTAGGCGTTCTCGCTTCATGCACAAAGGCAAGTTGCCCGGCACTTTGTTTCTAGTTTCGTCCTCAAGATACCCCGACGACTTCACCGAAGAGAAGGCCAAAGAAGCCTTAATGTGCGGCGGGGAAGACCCTGAAATCTTCGTGTTCTCTAAAACACTGTGGGATAGTAAAGGGCGTGATCGTTATTCGGATAAAGAATTCCGAGTACTGGTCGGTAACGAACGCACCCGCTCACGTATCCTTAACGATGGGGAAATCATCACAGAAAGTGACGTAACCATCGTTCCGGTGCCAGAGGACTTTCGCCGTGAATTCGAAAAGGATATTGATGGTTCGGTGCGCGACTTCGCGGGACAGACAACACTTGCTAGCCGCCCATTCATCCACAACCGCGAAAGCATTCACGACTGCATGGACCTAGCAGACGCCTACGCCTATCAATCGGTATATCCACGGGATGAAATCGATCTTGAAATCGGCGTACCATCGATTGCACCGGAGCGTATCCGTGACGACGTAAAATCCATGCGTGTGTGCCACGTTGACCTTGCGCTTACGCGGGACAGTGCAGGTTTAGCCGTAGGACACATTGCAGGTACGAAAACCATTGAACGTACCAACCCTGACACAGGGCAAAAGACGGTAGAGACTTTGCCCGTCATTGCCTACGATCTAATCATGCGTATCAACCCACCGCGTGATGGGGAAATTGACTTCGCCAAGATCAGACAGATTATCTACGACATGCGGGACAACAACGGCATACCGATCAAAGTAGTGACGACGGACGGCTTCCAATCTACTGACTTCCGCCAAATCCTAGCCAAGAAACGCTTTGTGACCGAATACCTATCCTTGGACCGGACAACACAGCCTTATCGCACATTCAGGGATGCCTTGTATGATCGACGCATATTACTGCCAAGACACCAGACGCTAGTGAAAGAGTTGACGGAACTAGAATACGTCACCCACGGCTCTAAAGAAAAGGTTGACCACAAACCGCGCGGGTCGAAAGACGTTGCGGATGCGGTCTGCGGCGTAGCCATGTATCTTATGACACGACGCAACACATGGTCTACGCAACCGACCTTCAAAGCTGACGCAGGTATGATGCTTCACGGCCACCGCACAGGCATCGGTTCGGTAGCACTAGATCAGATGGACGAAAGCGAATGGGACGAACGCCACGGCAGCGGTAGGAAGTCAGTTAAAAGCCGCCGCAGCGTAGCCAGACTTAGCCCAAAGCGAAAGAATGTTAGCTAAAGCACGCTTGCATATGCAGGCATAAAACGGTATATTAGCGGTATCTCGCAAACATAAAACGGATACCGCTAATGGCACAACTTCAAGAACAAAATACCGACTACGGTAACTCAAGTGGCGATTAAACGCAGAATCAAATCCTCCCCCAAGGCTATAGCTCGTAAGAAAATGAAAGTAGCCCAAAATGCGCTAACACGTATGGGCGAACTTCTAGCGGCGGGTCACGGTGACGAGGATATGGTGCGAATATACTTCACGCATCTTTACACAGATCACTTAAAGCGCTTGCAATCGATTGCAGCCCGTGCCGAGAAGGAACGTAACTGGGACTTCATGCACGATAGCATCATGCAGGCTACGGAACTTTACGTACTGGCAGCGGCCCTCTACGAAAAATTCCCAGAACATACGATACTATCAGACGGTGCGTTTGACGGACTAGCGCGGTGGTTATTCCGACAATCAAACAGAGCCGACAACGAATTCTGGGTCTGGTACAACATAACCTCAATGGGGTTAAAGGCAGGAACGGGCTACAACGTAATATTGCGACCCCCTATTTTGTGGATGGTATATCTACTTACGGGTCAGGAATTGGAAGCAGACAATGGCACAAGAACACACGACAAAGACGGCGTATTACGAAAGCCCGTTAAGCGAAAGCGCAAGCCAACAGAGAGCGACGGTAGAGAGCCGCCTAGACGAATTATACGAAAGCGCAAGAAAAGAAACTAACTCGGTACTGCGCGCCAAAATCATTCGGAAAGCAGATAACCTTGAACAGCAGCTAGACCTACAGGGCGCAAACCCCAAGAAGGTTCCGTTCAAACTGCTAAAGGAGCATGTGCAATACCCGTCAGCCAACGACGCGGTACTCAACAAGTACATAGCTCGGATTAAGAACAGAGCGTCAGCTATTCGTGCGTACTGTGTAACGTGCATGGGCGGCGACGTTGCGGGTGTTCGTTACTGTGCGTCATTATCCTGCCCTTTGCACCCTTTTCGTATGGGCGGCGATCCTTTTCGCGGCTATGCTTTACCTAAAGCTACACGGACCTACTCCGACGAAGACGAGGACGAAGCCGACGATACGAACGCTTTCGAAGAGGGGGATGAAGGAAATGATACGGACGCGACAATCTGATACTTACTACTGCCCCGTATTCCATGCCATGACAGCGCACGAACTAATGGTGGTTTTAATACCCGCACCAAGGATGGTTGGCGTCCTTAACGTGCGTTACTTTTGCGACAGTTGCCAGCAATCGTGGGAACCCCGCAAAGCACCGGACTGCCCACAATGTAAAGAAGCGTGGAGATTTATACATGGCGATTAAAAGACGTAGCTCGGTTCCTACCGCAGCACAGAACGCAGAAGCCGCAAAGCCTGTGCCGTTAAACATCATAGCGAAGCCTAAGACGCCTATGCCCACTGGCGGGGCGATAAGCTCGTTATACGGTGACAATCCACCCGCAGTAGCCGTCAGGACGCTAGGGCAGCTTGCTTTGGTCTGTCAGGCACCTACGGCGGACACGGGGCTTACTATTGAGGACCGCGTGACAGCCATGCGGACACCCTACGACGATAAGAACCCGCAAGAGGCTCGTTACCGTGACCGCACACGTAATCGCGGAACCGCAATCACCGCAATGTGCATCGTTTGTACGGGCGGCAGGAAAGCGGTAACCGAGTGCATAGACACCCAATGCCCACTATGGGCCTTTCGCTTTGGCAGCGATCCATTCCACGGGAGAAGAAAATGAATATAGGTTATGAAGCGCAGAACTTACTAGACAGTCTAACGGACGAAGAAGTGTCCATGGGCGCGGCGTGCGCAAAGTTCGATTGCTCGTGGGACGAAGTTTTAGAATTGGACAAGGGCGGCAAACTCACTCTACGCACAGATACGGAAAAGGGGCGGGTCTACTTGTCGCGGAAGCCTACGTAATGGCTATCAAGAGACGTTCAACCCCAGAGGACAGGGCCAAGAAACTTCTAGGCAACAAGTACAAAGCTTCGTTGCGCCATAGGAACGTCGTACCTCTTGTCCGCTTTGCGAAGTTCGACGTATCCCCCTTAAACATCATGCGTGCGATAGAGGAGGTGCGCGGGTGGAAGGGTGCAAGCTACCTAGACAAGGTTTTCGTTTATATCCTTTGTTCGGTAATGTGGCGCGGCTCTGGCGAGAGTTATCTTACGGACGCCAACTTTGACAGGTTGAGGGAACACCTAGAAAACAAAGAAGAGGAAATCCTGTCTACAAACGGCGCGGTAGTCCACGGCGTTATGTTGTGGGACGAACGCCAGTTACGCAGGTATAATAAGGGAGGTATGCCTCTGCCTACTATCAAACGCACAAAGGTACGGCTTACCCCGAAACCAAAAGCAAAGCCGAAGCGTAGGAGGCTCAAACCATGAAGCAGTTCGAAACAACACACCACGTATTTGTAAGAAACGTGCCGACGCACTTCACCGAAGAAGATCAACCTCACTGGGTCGAGGACTGGTTTTGGACCAAGCACATCCTTACATTAGACGTGGGGGCCACCGTCGATACCGATTTTCGAACTATTAAAAGACTGCCCGACATTCCCTAAGCTGCAATCGATTGCAAGCGGGAAGTTGCGCTTAAAGCAAGTATAAGCTATGTTGTACGAAATTTCCCTAGGAGTTCGTGAGCAATGGCTAAAGCAACCCGCCGCAAAATCAAATTGTCGAAATCGCGTACACCCGCCGCGCAGTCTAAATCACGGGTACGATCAGAGTACCGCAGCTTCGTAGGCGGGATAGCGGACGACGTAGCAGGCAACACCGCCGAACTGTCCGAACTCACCGATCTGGCATCCTTGAATAAGGGCATGTACGGACTATTCGAAGATACCTCCCCCCATTACAGCGTAGTCTACGGCGACATACTGGAACAGCACCAGTTGCGGGTAATCGAACCTGTGTACGCCTACCGCGACCTGCTCAAGGTTTACCATTCCTCTACGATCCTGCGCCAGTGCATCGATAGTTATGTAACCAACATCGAAAGCTACGGCCAAGAGCTAGAGTATGTCGGCCCCGAAGGCCAAGAGGACAGCCGCGCGGCCCAGAACGAGAAGAACCGCGTTATGCGCCTGCTAGGTACGCTGACCTCGGACGGGCGACCACTTGCCAAGCACCGCGAAGATAGTCGCGTCGATAAAGAAATCCTAGGCGCACGCTGCTTTGAGGTTATCCAAGACATGACGGGCCGTGTTGTAAGCTTCGATCACGTCGGTACGAACGCCATACGCATGACAAGCAAAGAGCGTGAAGGTACAAAGGTATGGGTTACCGATCCCGCGACTGGCGCACGTAAACTAATCACGCGTAGGTTCCGCCGCTACATTCAAGTTCACGAAGGCGGAAAGAAAACCTTCTTCAAGGAATACGGCGATCCCCGTAAAATATCACCTGTAACGGGGAAGGAGGACGCCAGCCTACCCATAGAGGACGAAGCAACGGCAATCTTCTATGACGGCCTATACTGCCCCGCTACCCCTTGCGGTGTACCACGGTGGGCAGGCGCTATCCCCGCGTTGCTGGGTTCCCGCGAAGCTGAAATGGTCAACTTGAATTTCTTCCGCGACAACGCAATCCCCGCCATGGCTATTCTGGTATCGGGCGGCGCGTTAACCGAAGAAAGCTTCAACAAGATCGAAAGCTATATTCAAGGCGTACGCGGCCAGAAATCTATGAACCGTATCGTGGTGATGGAAGCTGTAAGCGACGGTGCAGATGCTGCGGCAATCGATGGTAGCTTGCCCGCCCCAAAGGTTGACATTAAACCGATGCTATCCGAACGCCAACACGAAGGGCTGTTCAAAGACTACATTCGGGAAGCTGATCGTAAATCGCGGGAAGCCTTTCGCCTGCCTCCGATCTACATTGGCTCTGCCGAGGAATACAACCGTGCCTCTGCCTTCGCGTCTGTACTTACTGCCGACCAACAAATCTTCGTACCGGAACGTATGGCGTGGGACAACATGTTTGAGAGCGTTGTTCTATCCACGCACAACATTCGTTTCTGGCGCGTAAGGTCCGCAGGGCCGGGATTACAAGACCCGCAAGAGGTCGCACGTGTGGTTAATTCATTGGGCCGCGAAGGCGCACTAACTGCCAACGTAGCGATCAAAATTGCCAACCGTTACCTAGACGCGGACATTCGCCCTGTAATGCAAGAATGGGGCAACGTACCGTTCAGCATCGTCACTCAAATGGTGAAGGATGGTAAGACGCTAGAGGGCTTGGATATATTCGAAGAGGAACTTGAAGTAGCCGTGCCACCGGACCCCGAAGACGATCCTGCACCAGAGGACCAGACCACGGGGCTGCAAAAAACCTTGCGCAGGCTGCTAGATGGGGTTACAGATAACCTATCCGAGCAACTGGATAGCATTCAGCAATCGATTGCAAGCAACATGGAGGACGCATAATGCTAACCGCAACCGAGATACTTACAGCCTACGCAGCGCAGCGCGGCCCTGTGAAACTGTCCGTCGCAGACATACTGCGGAAAAGCCAAACGAACCGTCCAGAACTGATACAGGCTAACTACAATATCTCAACAGTGGCCGAAGACGAGTACACGGTAACGGGGCAAGTCTACGCCCCCGCCACCCTAGACGCCCACGGCCACTTCATGACCTCAGAAGATTTGAAGCAGGTGGCGCATCAATTCATGCAGGACGGTTTGCTAACCTCCATCGACGTGCAGCACAACAACGTCACAGTTCCCGCCACCATCGTAGAAAGCTTTATAGCGCGCGCTGGTGATCCCGATTATGAGGAAGGTGCGTGGGTAGCGACCACTAAGATTGACGATCCGGTGGTGTGGGCTGCGGTGAAAAGCGGTCAAATCAATGGCTACTCTTTCGAGATTATGACCTACCGCAAAGATACGGTTGTAGAGTTTGAATACTCTTCTTGGTACTACGGGTTTACTGATCCCGACCCGCATGATAAACATGATCATCCATTCATGGTCCGCTTGGACGATAACGGGGAAATCTCATGGGGGCAAACGGGCCTCGGAAGTGACGGTAGCCCTGCCCATACCATCGAACGATCCAACATAACGCAAAAAGTCGATGGGAAATCCCACCGCATTCATTTGAGGGACCAATGAAAGGTAAAATCAAAACCGCACGTAGAAAGGCAAGTAAGTTGCACGGGGCGCAAGCCACGTTTGTCTCCCTTGTCGATGCGGGCGCGAATGAAACGCCCTTTACACTCGTAAAATCACAAGACGGAGCAAAAGCAATGGCTATTAAGAAGCGCACGACAGCCAAGAAGGGTCATAAAAAAACCCAAGGCACAAGCAAGAAAGCAGTAGAGGGCGAGACGCGCACCGAAACTCTTATTGCCAAGATGGTATTCTCTGCCGATAACTTCGCAGACGAAGCCGCAGTGGACGCCTTCCTTGAAGACGCAGAGTGGGACGCGGAAAGCATCACCGTCACCAAGAACGACGACGGCGACTTTGAAGCCCGCCCTAACGGCTTGACGGATGAAGACTTCCTGAAAATTGCCAAAGTAGAACTTGGTGATACCGAAGGTTCCGAAGGCGTAGAAGCTTTCGTAGGCAAACGTGAAGTCGAAGTGAAAGACGACGCAGACGACGACGAAGGCGACGACGCAGACGACGAAGACGAAGAAGCGGACGACGACGAGGACGAAGCGGAAAGCACAACCAAGGCCGACGACGAGGACGAAGCCGAAGAAGAAGACGAAGCGGACGCCAAGAAAAAGAAAAAGCCCGCCAAGAAAGCGGAAACTCAGGTAAAGCTGTCTAAGCGCGCCATGTTCATGAAGAAACGCGCGGATGCCCGTAAGACTACGCAGAAGTTCGACGCATGGGATGCCAAGTTCTCCAAAGGCAACACTCTCGCTAAAACTCTGTCGGACGGCATGGTTTACGACAAGACACCTCCGGGTTTTCATGAAGTTTCTTATGCGTTTTCGGCGGCTGTTGGCAACATCGTCTCTGATGAAGCCCTTGGCGAAGGCAAGCAAGAAGCCTTGAATAAAGCGGCTGCGGAATATGCAGAAATCATCGGCGGTTTGGACAGCTTCTTTGATGCCTACGTAGGTAGCGACGAAGACACGTTGCAGAAAGCTTACGAAGACGAAGAAACCCGCGAAGCTCTTGCGAAATGGGCAGGCGACTTTGCCGATGCCGCAGCTACTTCGTCCGCAGGCGAAAACCGCATCCCTGAAAAGAAAGCGGTAAAGAAATCTGCGCCCGTGCAATCGATTGCAAGCCCAACTGCCGAAGAAATGGCAACGCTTGTTAAGGAAGCTCTCGCACCTGTTATGAAGCAGGTTGAGGGCGTAACTGAGACTGTGGAAGCCATGGCAACCCGTTCTCCTACGAAGAAAGCTGCGGACACTACAGACGGTGACCAAGCTACGCCACGTAAAGTTGAGAAGAAAAGCGACGCCAAGGAGCAGATGCAAAAAACTGCCGATTGGATGCGTGACAAAACTCTCAGCGGCATGTTCTAAGACCCCCGAAACCTTAACGGGGTAACACACACCTCGCCAACGACGATAAAGAAAAGGAATAACTACCATGGATATGAAAGAAGTTCTCGCCAAGGCAGACATGGCGCTTGCGGACCTTGCAACGGGTGGCCTGATGCTGCCAGAGCAAACGAACAACTTCATTCGCATTTTGTCTCAGGACACAAACTTGCTGAATGACGTACGTACGATCCCAATGGCACGTCCGAAGATGAACGTGAACAAGCTGGACCTTGCAACGCGCGCCCTGCGTGTAGCCAACCAAGGCGCAATCTCTTCACCACGTGCAGGCGAAGAAGGTCCACGTGCGCTGGCCCGTGCTGATCGCACCAAGATCACCACAACCAAAGTTGAACTCGATACCTACGAAGTTATCGCGGAAGTCAACTTGCCGTACGAAGTTCTTGAAGACAACATCGAAGGCGGGGCAATCGACCAGACGCGTTTCCAACAGACTGTTCTCGACAAGCTGGCCGAACGTATCCGTATCGACATTGAAGACGTTATGTTGAACGGCGACACGGGGTCTGCTGACAGCTTCCTTGCGGAACGCGATGGTGTGCTTAAACTTGCAACATCAAACATCGTGAACAACGGCGGCGCTGCACTCGACGCGGTGACCTTCAACGAAATGGTTCAAACGTTGCCTGATAAGTTCAAGCGCGTGATCAACCGTTACAAGTATTATGTCTCGCACAACAAAGCGTTGCAGTACATGATGCAGGTTGCGCAACGCCAGACTGGTTTGGGCGATGCGGTACTTGTCGGCGGTCAGGGTGTAAACTTCGCACCGTTCGGTATCCCGATGATCGGTGTGGCCTCCATGCCCTCCAACCAAGCCTTGATGATCGATCCTTCGAACATTCTGTTTGGTGTTCAGCGCAACATGCGCCTTGAATTTGACCGCGACACACGCGAACGTGTACTGATCATGGTATTCACCATGCGCTTCGACTTCAAACTTGAACAAGAAGACATGGCGGTCAAAGCAATCAACCTTGGCTAATCCCTGTTGATAAGATACAAGATGGGGGCAGGGGAAACCTTGCCCCTTAATCCTTGATAGCTTCGGCGTCACGCACCAACGAAACAACGAAGCCTTATTTTGGAGATACATACCATGGCCGCAACGAAACGCGTAAACACTGCAACTCTTATTCGTGGCGAGGTCTACACCTTGCGCCACCCAAAGAACACACCAACCAACCCTAAAGAAGCCTTGCGTTTCAAACGGGACGAACCAGTAATCATCGAAGATACCGACGTTTTGAATTTGCTCGAAGACTTGCACGAAGAAACACAGGACGGTGACGGTGAAATCTTCGAGAAACCGACGTTCCACATCGAACGCGGAGTAGCAGGTCCAGCGCCTACGAAACGTAAGACAACCCGTCTGGCCTCTAGCCGTATACAGAAGACGCGCCCCCGTCGTCGTAAGTAAGTACTGAGGGGGGCTTAACGGCCCTCCTTACAATCGATTACAAGGATTGAAGCAATGCCCGTAACCACCACCATGTTTTGCCTGCCTGATGAAGTACAGACGCACATGAACGTAGGTAACAATTGGACGGGCGATGATCCACAGATAACAAGCCATATCGTAACAGCTACCGCGCTGATCCGTGCCTACACACGTCGATCATGGGAGCTAGGCAACTACACACAATTCTTTAGTAGCCAAGACCTAGACATAGGTATCAATCGCGGGGGCAACTTCGCGTCCTTTTCGTTGAATGAGAAACCTTTGGTCGGGGTAACTGCGGTCAAGTACAACACAGGCGGCGGCTTTGCGGATACCGTAGCTATGGAAGAGGGTACGGATTACGAGGTCGATACGGACGCTAACGCGTTCATCATGTACCCTTCGGTTATGCGTGCCCACGGGCGGTCCATCAAAGTCACGTACGAGGCGGGTTACCCCGTCAACGTGGACGAACCCGCACTGCTCGACGTATCAAGCCAGCTACAGCAAGCTTGCGCGATACAAGCAGCATTCACCTTCACCCGTACATTGAACCAAACCAGCGGCAAATCGCAGAAGCAAGACGGCAAGGGTTTTGCCAACTTCTCAGTAAGCAGCAACGGATTGGTTATGGAAGCGCAAGCACTGCTTCGCGGCACCGCGCGCGTCTTGGTAGGATCATATGGCTAACGTAAAGGTATTTGAGGCCGACCTAGGTAAGGTTGTATCCTCAATCAATGGTCCGCTATCCCGCGCACAGGGTTTGTCGGGCCGCGCTATTGGCCGCATCAATACCCGCGTACGTACCGAACTGCGCAACGTGCTGCACCAAATGCTGATACGCGCATACGCGGACGGTAGCGCACCTTCTCGATCCGGTAAGTCTAAGCGGATAATGCTCAACGGCATTCGTACCTTTGGTTCGCGATCCAGCGGTATACGCGGTCACATTATCGGACCTGACTACATCGCGGCACATAACGAAGGCGCTACGATAACCCCCAAGAAAGCGAAAGCCCTAGCAATTCCTATAGGGGCCGCATTGCGACCTGACGGAACACCAAAGCTTAACGGGCCTAGGTCTTGGCAGAACATAGTCAAAACATTCATATTCAAGTCACGTAAAACGGGGCAAGGCTACATCGCGTACCGTAATGGTGCTGGCGGTGTTACTTTGCTTTACGTACTGGTAGATCAAGCCGTACTGCGCCAACACTCAGGCTTTCTGGATCGTGCGTGGAACTTAAACAAGTTTTCCGTAATGCAAGAATTCGGGGAAGCCGTACAGTTCGAATTTGCACAAGTAAATCTGCGCGAACTAGCGCGGGTAACGTCTAGGAGATAATTCAATGCCAGCGAACACCGCAACAGCCGTAGCAGGCAAAACAGTCCGTCAACGTGTCATGGCCGAACTTGATACTATGCTTCGTAGTATGCAGGACGGTACAGAAGACGTATGGAAGAACGTATACAAAGGAGACTTGGACGGGCTGGACAACACTATATGCCCTGCGGCTAGTACCGACTTCGGGGAAGAGGTCATGACTAATTCAACCTTCCCCTGCTCTACCTATGTTATACCTCTGTTTCTTAACTTCCGGTTCGCGGGCGCAAGAGGGGTGGACGAACACGACACCTATCTGTATTATCTAGGCTTACTACAAGCTGCCATGTTGGGAGAACACAATATTCTCGGTTTGACATTAGACGTAGCAGAACGAAGCAACACACCTTCCATTGTCGGCGTCGAAGGCGTCTACGCTGGCGGAACTTTAATCGCTGATGTGATTTATAAGACCCGTCTCCATAATCCCTACAAATCGCCACATGAGGCTTAACACGACGAGAGAAGGACACACCTAATGGCTGTTAAACCAACGTTAAAGACTTCCCTGAGCCTGATGCTCGGTAAGGTCGAGGCTGTACGCGGTCAAGACCCACTGCCCACTTCATCGCTCGACGCATTTTTGGTAGGTGATCTTGACATTCAACTTGATCCTACCCCCCTCGAACGTAATGTATTCCGCCCATCGTTCTCGCCTGTTCCTACAGGTGTTGGCCGTAAGGTTGTAAACGTCACGTTCACACACGAAATCAAATCGTCCGGTGACGTAGGCATCACTCGCCCCAAGCTTGGTACACTGTTACGCTCTTGCGGTATGCGTGAATTGCTGATCACGGCGGGCGCGGCAACGCAGATTGAAGACCCTCGCGTATTCGGTGAAACTCTTGGCCCTGCGATTACATGGGCTAAGACTACCGCACCGAGCGGCATCTTTGGTTCGTATCTGGTCACAGTGGTTACAGGCGGCGCGTCCGCAACCGCAGAATTGCAAGTAACTCGCTGGGCCGCATCCGAAACTGACGCCACGGTCATGCCGAACGTGCGCAATGAAGGTCGTGTGAACAACAGTGCGACAGTAACCCTCGCTTTGAACAACGCAGACCTTACGGCACCTGAGTTTACCGTTGGCGGTGTGTTCGCTGCGGGCGATGATCTGTACGCGGTTGTAGGCGGCGTAACGTTCCCACTCAAGGTCACTTCGGGTATGACCGACCTCGACGGCATTGCAACGGCCATGGCTGCGTTAATTGACGCCGATACTCGCCTTACCGCATCTGCCGTAGGTCCAGTGGTTACCGTTGGCTACGCAAGCAACGCGGTGCCTGTCACTGTAACGTCCGGTGCTACTGCAATTGATCTTGGCGGTTCCGGTGCTCAGATTACCCCAACGTGGGCGGGCAACCTTGTGAAAGGTCAACAGTTCGTTGTGTCACTTTACGAAGAGGGCTACATGTATCGCCCAACTTCGGACAGCACACTTGTGGAGAGCATGACCATCTACGTCTTCAAGGACGGCATCTTGCACAAGGTCACGTCTTGCACAGGCACGGTAACGTTCTCCGGTGAAAGTGGCGCAGTCGCTACCGCAGCCTTCGAAATGCAGGGCAACTATCTGGACCCTGTAGAAGAACCGTTGCCGTTGGACGCCGTACTTGAAGCTACCACACCCGCACAGACCGAACTCGCACAAATGAGTATTTCGGGTGATCTGGATTTCTGCGCACAATCGTTTACGTACACGCTGGGCAACACCACGAACCTGAAAGAGTGTATGAACGCTTTGGACGGTTTCGACGGTTCCTTGATCACTGGCCGTGAACCAACTGCGGACCTTAACCCCGAGGCGACTTACGAAGCCTATACGGGCATGTGGGGTCGCTTCTCGCAATCCCAACAGTTCCCCATCCACACACGGGTAGGTTCTGTTGCGGGCAACATCGTACGGTTCTACGCAGAGCGTGCAAACTTTACAGGTTTGACATACGGTGATCGTAACAATACGGTAACCACGGAAGCGACGTTCCAGCTTAACGGCTTAGGGGCAGCGGGCGATGATGAATTGCGTGTGACCTTCCACTAACTATACTTCCTCCTGTTGGACTTAAAGGGGCGGGGGAAACCTTGCCCCTCTTTTTATTCCTACAATCGATTGCAGCGGGGAACGCACATGCGAAGAACACCTGTCTATCTTCTCGAAAAGTCAACTGGACTAGTGGACGAAAACGGGGTAGAACTGTTTTACGCCTTCGCAGCCCGACTAACACGGACGGCAGCGGAGACAGAATATACAACCGAAATCTTAAACGGGACTGTGCGGATACGAAAACTAATAGCATCCAAATAGCCCCATAGCAGCAGCAGGAGCAGCAGCAATGGCAATTCGCGGCGTCAATCTTTCTGAAAAGGAAGAGTTCATCCATCCCGACGATAGCGGGCACGAAGATCACGCAGACTATAAAGCGGCGATCAAAGCGGGCAAAGAGCCTGAGAAACCCACAGTGTATTTCATCGGCAACTTGACGGCTAATGACCGTGTAGAGTTTGGCGATATGGCAGCAACCCCAACCATGCGTGACGGCGGTATCACCATGGCGCTGCGCAACGTTGCGAAGGCTTACGCCGTCGTACAACGCGGCTTGAAGGGCTGGGAAAACCAAATCGACAACAATGGCGATGCGGTAGCGTTTAAACTTGGCACTGCCAAAAACGCAATGGGCGAATTCGTCCCTGCCGTCGATGCTGATGTAATGGTTCACTTGCCGCAGTTTGTTATCATTGCTCTGCAAAATGAAATCCTGCGCAAAAACGGTATGCTGGCGGAACTGGCAAAAAAATCAGAGGATCAATTGCCGCTACCAGACGGCCTGAGTTCCGAGATTGGTCCTGTAACGATTGCGGAACCGACCAGCGCAACGAAAGAGGCTGTACCAAACCCGCAGTAAGAAAGTTTCAACAGCCTGCGGAATACTGGCAACTACCGGACGGCGAGGAACAATCACGGTGCCCTCGCCGTCATATACACGAAGACCCTTTTTGGTGGGACCAAGTTATATCAAGCTATAACGGATACCAAGGAGGGCTACTGCCTCATGCAGGAGGTTTGAGCAACCAACCTGCACTGTTTATGCCCATCATGGGCGTCATATCATCCGCTCTTGACGACGAGAAGCAATTAGAGACGGCCAACAAACGGGAACGCGACAACTTAATCGCGCGCAGTAAAGGGCAGGACGGCCAAGGTGGCCCAGTGTCTTTGTTGAACGGACCTAGAGCGGCGGGGTATACCAAGATCGGCACCCCTAATTAAAGGGTTTGATATGACACAGGCGAATACGGACTTCGGCGCAGTAGCAGACGATCTAAGGAGGGCAGCGACAGCGTTTGCCCTCCTTACTAGTTCGGCCACAGTATTTGGCGCAAGCCTAGGGCAGTTCCGAGAGTTTGAGCGGCAGCTAACTCTGACTAACGCAATCGCGGGCGGTACTATAACGCAGTTCAACCGTATGTCTGACGCCGCGCGAACTTTCTCCCTAGCAACCACCACAAGTGCCAACGAAGCTGTAAGCGCATTACAGCAACTTGCACAGGCTGGCTTCACGGCAGAGGAAGGTTTGCAATCCATGACTGGGGTTCTGTTGCTAGCACAAGCGACGTTCTCAGACATTGGCGTATCAGCCGACGTAGTAACCTCCAACATTCGGGCATTCGGCCTTGCTGCTTCGGATACAAGCCGCGTGTCTAACGTATTGGCTGCATCTGTTACGTCGTCACTTGCCACCATTGACAAGTTATCGTTTGCGTTCCGACAAGTGGCACCCGTCGCCAAGATTGCCAATTTAAGTATCGAAGAAACGTCAGCACTGTTGAACCAACTCTTCAACGTTGGTCTGCGCGGTGAACAAGCGGGTACGGCTCTGCGAAACATCATCATCCGCCTTGTACGTCCAATGGGCGAAGCTCAAGACATTCTGCGCAACTACGGCATTGCTACCCGTGACGCAGCGGGCGACCTATTGCCTCTTGTAGATATTTTCAACCAGTTGCGCGAAGCTCAGGTAGGCAACGCGGACTTGGCACGTATCTTTGAAACAGAAGCACTGGCGGGCGTGGTCACGTTGCTTTCCGCTACTGCAACAGAACTCGACGGCGCAACATCGGCTTACGAGAAAAACCTAGCGGCGATCAGCGACACCGATAAAGCCCTAGAGCTAGCCGTAGCCAACCTTTCAACGTTTGACGCTGAAATGAAACTACTGGCAAACACAGTAGCCGACCTGCAACGAGAGATAGGTAGCGCGCTTGCACCTACTATCATAGAAATCTCCCAAGCCATACGCGGAGCCGCAGCGGCGTTTAGTGGACTAGACGACCAGACGAAGGTTTACTTAGGGACTGCCGTAGGTGTTGCGGCTACCCTCGCCACGGTTCTAGTAGCTGCGAACGCCATAGCCCTACTGTTCGGGGGCAAGGCCACTAAAGCTATGTTAGGCTTTGCGGCGGCAACCAAGAAGGCAGACGGGGCTACGAAGACAGGGACTAAATCGTACAAAGGGGCCAAGGCGGGCGTCGTAGGCGTGGTAGCAGCCCTAGCAGGGGCAAGCGGGGCATTCTCGGACTGGGAAACCTCTCTTATATCCATCGCCAGCCTAATTGCGATCTTTACCCCCGCAGGACCGCTACTTATTGGACTAGGCGCGGCTACCGCATCCATTATTGCAGGCACGCGCGCATGGGATAACTATGCAAACTCCGCAGACAGAGCAGCCGAGGCAGCACGTAACGTCAAGATTGACCAAGCTCAAATCAGTGCAGCGGGTGTACTGGACAACGTACTACCTTCTGCCGACGTTGCGGACTTAGAAAGCCGTGTAAACAGCGTTGCCGCAGTCATTGCCAAAGCGGCGGAACTACAAAGCCCTAAAGATAACCTAGGGACAGCGGCACGCCAAGGCGAACGGGCTGAACTGCTAGGCGTTGGGGTAAACGAACAACTGGAAACCCTACGCGCAGCCGCTACCGACATTGAGGCCGTGCTAGCCGAACGCCAAGCCATTATTGACCGGACGAACCAACTAATCATTGACGATCAAAACGGCAACGGGTCTGACATACTTGGTCAGGCCATTACGCGTGACGACAGAATTCAAGCCATGCAAGATATTCTGTTGGAACAATTCAATGCACTAGATGCGGACGTTGCGGGAACTGTAACCGCATACCTAAACAAAGAGGCGCAGCTAAAGGCAACCTTGGATACTGCAAAAGAAACCGTAGTAGCAGCTTCGGCATTGCGCGACCAATCGATTGTAAGCTTCCTCGACGCATTACGTGATCCAGAGGAACAGGAACTAGCTGGCGGCGACTTCGCGGACCTTGAGACTGTACTGCGCACGCGTCTAAATGACGACAACGTATTTGCTAAAGTGCTAAACATTCTAAACTCCATTAATTCGCAAGACGAAATATCTAGCCTAGACGTGGTAACTGCGATCCTTAACAACAGCGGTAACGAGCAAGACGCGGTGATACTGGGGCAGGCACTAGCCGCCTCGCAAGGTAAAACCGTAGACGGTATAGCGCTGGGGCTAGAGGACGGCGTTGCCGACCTAGAAGGTAAACTAGCGGAGATTAAAACCACTCTGCTAAACCAAACCGCAGATACCGTTAATAACTTGGTAGAAGCTACACAGGCTGCACGTGATGCGGGATACCTAGAACTAGAAGCCGACCTTGCGGAAGTGTCGGGCGATCTTGAGGAAACTTTATCCGCAGCATTCCAGAACTTCGGACAACTGCAATCGGAGGCCGCGTTGCTTGCGGTAGAGAACGGGCTTGCGGATAGTGGTTATAATTTCGAGAATGTTCCGGGATTTGCCGAACTATTTAGCGGGTCTGGCGTCATAGATGCGATCAACGCGCAGATCGATGCAAGTACCACGGTAGCAGAAGCAGACGCAATCGCCGCAGCGGAATTCGAGAAGTACGCCGCTATCATGGCGAATATCATTAACTCTGTCCTTGCCGCCGTCGAAGTGACACCGGAAGCAGAAGCGGCATTACGCGCGGCAGGTGCAAACGCCTTGGCTATCATTGAAAGCAGCGTCATTGGCGGGCTGAATAACGTACAAGACAAAGTAGCCGCGACGACTAAGCGAGTTAACACTGCCAACCGTAAAAAAAGCGGCGGTGGCCGTAAAAAAAGTGGCGGCGGTAAAGGTAAATCAGCGGAGGACGTAGCCAAGGAAGCCTTGCGTGACGCACGTAAGATTGAGGATGCATTCCTAACCGCAGAGAAAGCCGCACTGTCTGCACGGGAAAGCTTTGTAGAGAACGTTGCAGGTCTGGACATAAACACGCGCATCGGCATCACTCTTGAAAACGACTTGGAGAAAATCAACCAAGACGCAGACAAGCAAATCCAATCGTTGAAACGCAAACTCGAAGACCTGAAATTGGACGGCGCGGCAACAGGCGAACTGGAAAGCCAATACGCCAAGGTGATTAAACAGATCGAACTTGCAAGAGACGCGGAACTACAGGCTACCAAATCCTTTGAAGCACAGATGGAGCGCCGCAGCGATGCAATTGACTTGTTTGTGCGCGATCTTAAAACCATGGCGTTTGAAAGTGAGGATACCTTCACTAAAGTAGCGGCGGGTATCGGCGTAGCGTTTGCAGAGTACAACAAAGACTTGGTAACTCTCGTAGATATTACGAGCAACGCTGTAACGGGTTTCCTAGACGCAGTAACAAGCGGCGTAGGCGACTTCATCTTTGATAACGAAAACGCCTTTGAGAACTTCAAAGCATCCATGCTAGAAATATCCCGTGAAATCTTTGAAGGGTTTACGAAAGGTCTAATTCAACAAGCCATATCATCGGTAACAGACGGCGGGGGTTCCATCTTTGGTAACTTACTACAGCCTTCCAACGGAGACGTAGGGGGTGCGAACAGCGAAGCGCCTAGCGTAGGTACGGGCGGCATCCTAGGATCACTCTTTGGGGGTAACCAGCAACAAGCGGGCGGCGCTACCGTAGACACGGCGACAACAGCGGTTGTAACTTCGCTCACCCAAGGTGCTGCGGATATGACAGCGGCGTTTGCTCAAATTAATTCGTCCATCACTAGCGCGGGACAGCAACCAGCCAATGCCCTAACCAACACAGGGAACCAAATCGACAACGTAGGTCAGACGGGCGCACAGCAAATCGAACAAGCGGGCGGCGCACTAGCTGGTGCGATCAATTCCGCTTCGTCGCAAGTGTCGTCGTCCGCTACTGGCGGCTCTACTGGCGGTGGACTATCGGTCAGTAGCCTAGTTACAACGGGCCTAAGTTTGTTCGGCTTCGCCAAGGGCGGTTACGTCAGTTCGCTACAATCGATTGCAGCGTACGCAAATGGCGGTAGCGTAAAAGGCGCGGGTACGGGAACCAGTGACGACATTCTAGCCTACCTGTCTAATGGCGAATACGTGGTCAACGCGGCTATGACTAAAGAGTTCATGCCACTGCTAGAGGCTATCAACAGCGGGGCCATTAAAGGCGACACGGCATCCAGCGTGATAGCGGCAATTGGTAGCGGATCAGGTACACCAGCATTCGCTACAGGCGGGCTAGTTGGAGCCAATCCGTTCTCGTCACCGGACCTCAACATAACCAACCCTCAACCGTTACTGATTGAGCGCGGCGGCGGTGGTAGCAACAGCAGCAGTTCCATGGTAAACAGTAACAACAACAGCAGTTCGATAGCTATAAACATGCGAGTGGTTAACCAAGGAGGTAGCGGCGATAGTGCAAGAGAAAGCCGCTCTGCAAACCAGTTAGCCAAACGCGTTGCACGGCAAATCGAGAGTTCGAAGAAAAACCTATAACCGGAGATACCCATGACCCTGCAACATATTCAAGGCTTCGAGCATATCAAGCCCACCGTCTTAGCCGAGGTTCACCTTGAGCCTAGCGACTTCCCAAACTACTTGGGGTTTATGACGCCACCAAATGTTACAGACTGGTTCATAGACGATACGGGGGCGGCTGCATTTGGTAGCGGCCCTTCAATCGTTGACAGTGATGCGCGGATTAACGGACAGTCTATATTGATTGAGCGCCCAGACGCTGACACGTTCAATGCAAACTTCAACGGACGCTACGCCATAGACATGCGGGCCAACATTGCATCAAACGCAATCGCGGCGGTAGGCTTTGGGGTAAAGTATAGTAAAGCCCCACATTCACCCATCCCCCTTGTAAGGTTCTTAGCAGACGACGGCACGGGCGCGGAACAACAGTGTGCCTTATGGATTGGCGTAGAGGGTCAATTATTTATGTCTACTACCGACGTAGGTATGGACAGCTTAACCGTTGTGACCCCTACACCGATTGCCGTTACCCTGACCGAGGCGCAAACGATAAACTTCACGTCGTGGACGTACGTAGAAGTAGAGCTTAACAACTCAGCGGCGACGGCCACCGTTACAGTATCCGTAAACGGTCAGATCGTAATAGACAGTGTAGGCAGTTCGCTACTTCGCGGCTCGTCTCAAAGCAACACAACGTCCATCGGTGTTATCAATCCGCAGAACACGTACTTTGCAGCGGACGCTTACGACATGTGGGCAGACGATATGTATTTTGTGGACGGCCTAGGGTCGCACATCGACGGTATCCAAGGTCCGCAACATATGATCTTGCTGCAACCGGACGGTACGTCGCAGAATGAATGGACTATCGTTGGCGGCGAAGCGACTTCCTACGAAACTGTAAACGGGCTATTCGATCCATTGGACACATCGAAGTATCTTGAGAACGCCACCGAGACGGACGAAGACATTTTCACCATGGAAAACCTGCCAGCCTCTGTAGCATCCGTTACAGCGGTTATGGTTTCGCTATTCGCGGAGATAGACGCGGGTTCTGCTGCATTGCAGGTTTCTCTTACAGAAAGCGCGGTTAGCAGCGCCCAGAGCGTCACCGTCAACACATTAGTACCAAAGGCATACAGCGCGCTATTTTCGCTAGACCCTAACGGTGCCAACTGGACGCCTAGCGTAGTGGACGGGCTAACCTTGTCCGTTGCCGTGACAGCGTAATGGCCGTTACTCTACATACCGCAACCGCAACCGCGTCAACTAGGGGCGCGGCGGCAACCGCCAACGTACATACAGCTAGCGCAACAGCGGCAGTAGAGTACGCCAACGCAGTAAGACTGCACACCGCGACAACGCAAGTTATGCATTCCATACGAACAGGGGTAGCGCTGCAATCGATTGCAATACAAATCGCAATACGCGCCGATGTGGACCCACGCACAGGCGACTACGCACCCTTAGCCATGATGCCCGATATAGAGGACGAAGACATGATTTATTACGACGTGATATTCCCCCTGTGCCTGACCTACGGTTCGACAGGTGTTCCGAAATACCTAACAGATAAATCCGAAGTGCTATCCGGTAACGAACAGCGCGAGACACGCTACAAATACCCTCGCCACGAATTTTCGATAGCTATGGAAAACCTGCCCGCAGACGAAGCGGCGGACGTGCTGAATATCTGGCATGTCTGTTCCGGTGACTTTGCAGGTTTCCTATTCTTGGACCCACAGGACCACACGTCCAGCAACAGTGGAACCCAGATTAGCGGCACAGACATTACGAACACCGATCAAATCGTAGCATCGGCTGTAGGCAGCGTTACGGAATATCCTTTGTACAAGTATTACACTCACGGCAGTAGCGGACGCCAAAAGCAACGTCGCATCGGGTTCCCGAAAGCAGACACCTTACTTGTCGCGGTGGACGGCTACGCGATCCTATCTTGGGAGTACGACTTTGACAGGCGCGTTTTGCGTTTCACCAAACCACAGTCCAGCGTTAGCCTAGACGTGACTTTGGTTGATCAGACGTTGACCTCGGACCTGCCCCTTGGTTTCGCGGAACTAAGCACAGGCGATCTAATCTACCTTACAGGCTTCGCAGCGTCGGTAGCCAACACCAGCACTAGTTTGCCCCACCGCGTAGTAGCCAAGCTTGCCGACGACACCATTGTTCTACAGAGATACAACGGAACTGATATTCCATCGGGTAGCGATGAAGCGGGCGTAACGGTAACACTAGAGAGTGCCACACCTCCTACAAACTCAGCGATCACGGCAGGTTTCTATTTCTATGTGCCAGTACGCTTTGACGAAGGCGACAGCGCGAACTCTGAAATCATCGCTGGCTTGCGGGAAACTGCGATCACAACCTTTGGCGATATTAAGTTGCGTGAGGTTTTCGAATGAAACGTTCACAGTACACCGCAATGTTTAACAGGCTAGCGCGGACCAGAACCCGTTACGCCGAGTGCGTGAAAATAACACGCCAAGACGGGACAGCTTTTCGGTTCACGGCGCACGACAACCCTTTACGGATCAAGGAACCTGACGGGGTGAGCTACGAATACCAAAGCGCTCACGCGTTCAGCTTAACTTCGCTAGAAACCTCTACGGGCCTCGTAGTATCCAACATGGATATTGACGGGGCCATTTCCGATGATGCCATTACTGAAAACGATCTACAGAATGGCCTCTACGATCACGCCAACGTTGAACTGTTTTTGGCTTACTGGGCTAACTCAAAGGTTGTGGTCTTGCCCCTGCGAACAAGCTGGATTGGCGAAATCCAAATGGACGGCAATACTTACAAGGTCGATCTGCGCGGCATTGCACAACGTCTGGCACAAACATTCGTACAAACCACCTCTTTAGAATGTCGCCACGCGTTCTGCGACACTGGATGCAAACTAGATATTGCGGACTTCACCGATAGCTACACGGTACTGGACGTAGAGACGCGCGACACGTTCAATCTGCAAGGCGTTGTACCAGAGGAACCCAACGTATACCAATGGGGTTTGGCTACTTTCACATCGGGCGCTAACGCGGGCGTAGAAATGGAAGTGCTACGGCATTACGATAGACGTATTCAATTGTTCCTGCCCCTCAACAATGCAATCGAAGTGGGCGATACCCTAGACCTCGTTTACGGATGCTCTAAAACATGGACACAGTGTAACAACTATTCCAACCATGTGAACTTTGGCGGCGAACCCTTCCTGTCCGGTAGCGACGTACTGAGCAGATACCCCGACGATACGGCGGATGAAACAGAGACGCCAGACGGCATTGAGGACGTGTGGGCGGATTACACCGACGAATTCAATGAACTGTTTGACGGGGAGTACGACTAATGACTTTAGCCGAACAGTACGTAGAGAACTGCCGCACATGGTTAGGTGTACGTTTTCGCCACCAAGGGCGTAACCGCAACGGCGTCGATTGCGTAGGATTGGTTATCATGGCCGCTTACGAAATCGGCATTGCCACGGGCGCTGAAAAGGTTTCGGGATACAGCCGTCAGCCTAACCAAAAGGACTTTGACCACTGGTGCGGTAAGTTTTGCGATAAGCTGCCCTACAATCGATTGCACGGGTTAGGTCGTCAGCTAGAGGTTGGCGATCTTATTTCGTTTTGGATAGAGGACGAAGGCATACCTCGCCACATCGCAGTTTACACGGGCGTAGATAGCCAAGGTCGCCAACGTATGATACACTCGTATGCTAAGGAAAATCGTGGCGTAGTGGAAATGCCAATCGATCCTAGCTACTGGAAACAAAGAGTTAGCGGACTGTACCGCTACCGCGACTTTAACTAAGGAATAAAACCATGGCATCACTCGTACTAGGTAATCTTGGTTCATCTTTCTTGGGACCAATCGGCGGGTTCCTAGGCTCTGCGGTAGGCTCGTTTATTGACAACGCAATCTTTGGTGCGACACCTGCGGATACCGAAGGGCCGCGCCTATCTGACCTGCAAGGCATACAGGCCGACCCCGGCCAAGTTATCGCATATGTGTGGGGCGCAGACCGTTTAGCGGGTACTGTTGTACATACAACGGACCTTATCGAAACCAAGCACAAGAAAGACGTAGGCGGTAAGGGCGGCGGTAAGAAACAGCAAGCGATCACCTACACCTACCACGTAGATATTGACTACCTGCTCTGCGAAGGTCCGATATTAGGTGTTGGTCGTATATGGTCGGACGGTAAGCTTGTGCGCGGTACTCGCTATCAAATGTCACTGGACACTGACGAGAACTATGAAAAAATCGGGGGCATCCCGTATAACGATTATTACAAAGACAACATAATCGATCCTGCTGCGATGCCGTGGTCTTTCGAACAAGATTACACGCCGACAATCGAGGATCAGTTTTACGTATGGACCGAGGCACGCGGATTTATCCCTGTACCCGACGAAGTAGCGGAAACCTACCTTAACGACACCTTGCGGGTAGTTTACCAGTACGACACACTATCAGAGATTTACGTACCTGTCCCTACTAGCCATGCTTACACAGGTGAAATCATCGCGGAAACTGACCCCGAACCCACCAAGGTATCTCAGTCAGGTCCGGTATCTCCTGTGCAGATATTTGGATTTGGCGATCCTGATTATAACGGCGCACAGGACGGCGATCTGTCTTACTTCGAATTCGACATTAGCGAAGCTTTAGGAGCGCAGGCATACCAACCTTTAGGCTCTGTAAGGCAAGACATGGGTTTTGTTGAAATACAAGCCACGACGGGCGGAACCACCAACGCAGAAGGCACGGAAGAGTGGATCATTGCCTCTTCCGTATTTGTTGAAGCCTTCCACCGTAACCCTGTTACTGGCGAAGAAACCGCGTATTCTGGCAGTTCGCAGTCGTGGATAACCTCCGGTACTACGCAGGTAGATAACGAGGTGACACTCACCATGCCGCTTGCTTTAGGGTACACGACAGTACGAGGGTACGTTTCCGCAGCAAGAGCAGTGCCCGCATTTTCTACGGGCGGCATTTACGGCATATCCGTTAAAATGGAAACTTATATTCCTGTCCAAGCGCCCGAAGTGCGTAACTGGCCTAATTACTACAGTTTCGCGGATGCGATTAACGACTGGTCGCCTAAATCCGTTTTGGAATTTCACGGCCCAGAAGGTGTAGCACTTTATCGCGGAACGCAGGATCAAATATCTGATCCGACTATGGAACTAGTAGCCCCTGATGATAGCGGAAAGGTTCCCGCTTACCGTGGCCGCGCGCACATCGTCTTTCAACACTTTGAATTGGCTGACTTTGGAAACCGGATACCCAACCTTACGTTTGAAATCGTACAGTCGGATAATGCTAGAATTGTGCCGATACTTACGGACCTTATGGACCGCGCAGGAATGGACCCAACCTACTATGATCTTGACGCCTTACCTACAACGGGTGTGGCGTCTTACGTATTAGGTTACTCTATCGCAACCGCAACCAGTTTTCGTGCCGCCATGGAGCCGCTACTTGAGGCGTTCAATATTGACGCTGCGGAGATTGGCAATCAGATTATTTTCCGACCCAAAAAACGTGAGTACGATCATACAATCGATTACAGCGAAATCCAAGCGATAGACGCTGGCGGAAAACCTGAAACCCCTATCAAGCTTACGTTGCGCGATGTAATCGACATGCCTAAAAGTCTCGGGGTGCTTTACCGCGATCCTGAGCGCGAATACCAAGTCAACACGGCGACATTCTCAAGACAGGTTACACCCTCTGTCGGTACAACCTCGTTGGAGCTTGCGGCGGTAATGCCCGCTACCGTAATGAAAAGCTACGCACGGGATAAGATGCGTGACCTATGGCTTGAGCGGGTATCCGGTTCTTTCACCATGCCGCACAAATACATCTATGTGTCACCGTCCGATATTATCTTTATCAATGGAAGCGACTACGACAAACAAGACATTGTATTCAAGCTCACCAGCGTAACGCGGCGAGACACAGGCATTCTCGAAATGGAAGGCGTAGTACAGGAAACCACATTGTACGTGCCACAGGTGGATGAAACGTCTAACGACGCGGTAGATCGTACAACCTATTCGCCACAGTCCCGCCCAATCTATACGCTTGCAACACGTTTCATACATATGAACCTTCCCGCTTTGTTGCCTACGCACAACGATGCAGGGTTCTACTACGCAGTTACAGGAACGCGCACCTCATGGGCTGGCGCAGCAATTTACTTAGATACGGGGCGACCCAGCTTTCCTAACTGGCAACTACAAGAGGTTAACCAAGTGGGCGCGCGTATGGGGAAACTGCGCGAAACTAAACTGAACCTTGTCAGCAACCCCGAAGTGGTAGACTTCGAAAGCGAAGTGACCGTGTATCTGTACAACCTAGACGAAGAGTTAGAGAGTATCACGGGTGCGGCGATGTTAGAGGGCGGTAACGCCGCTCTTATCGGGGAAGAAATCGTACACTTCCAAAACGCGGTAGCTACAGACGACGGCGGATGGACACTTACCAACTTTCTTCGTGGCCGTCGCGGAACTCAAAGGTTCGCCACCGCAGCCCACACCACCAACGCAGATTTCGTGCTGCTAACAGTTAACGAGATTACACGCGTGACACGGGACTACGTGGACGCCTTTAATCCTACAGGAACCGGATGGACCCCTTTCGAGCCGTATAAAGCTTTAACCTTTGGTGCTAGCATATCTGGGCTAGGCGAACCCTCGTCGGACGATATAACGACCAATGAAACGACACGTCTTTTGCCCTTCGAGCCTGTACGCTTGGCAAGCAGCGAGGGCGTCGGCGGATCAGTCGATATAACATGGGAGCGCCAAGACAGACTATCCTTCACCCTAGAGGAAGAGGGCGAAACCCCTAACAGTGAAGTTAACCACGAATTTAGAATTACGATCACGGCTAACGTAGCAAATGGAGCCGCATCACCGACGCGCAGCACGTTGACTACTTCCACCACATTCGAGTACACCTTAGCCATGCAAGTTGAGGATGCTCAGATCGCGGGTACGCCAATAACATTCACAGTAGCTCAAGTTTCGGCGGTAGTCGGAGAGGGCCAAGTAGCAGAAGGAATATTATATGTCAGTCAGTGACATTCTCGAAATCCCGCAGTTGACCGAAGCGCAGGCCAACAAATCAACCGCATTCAACACTTCTATGACTATGATGGAGCGTGCCTTGACTGACCGCCTTGCGGTAGACACGTCGGGTGCGACTACGACAATCGGCGGCGCGGATGAATTGGTGCTGGATTACGATGCTACGGACGATCTATCTAGTCGAGAAGCTTTACGGTTTATCTTCCTAGACGTACAAGTAGGGGCTACCGTACCTTTTTCTATTGAGCACCCTCAAAACCGCCATTTGTTTTACTGTAAAAATTCAACAACGCAGACTTGCTTTATTAAAACGTCGGTAGGCACAGGCGCAGCGATACTGGCAGGCACAAGCCAAATCATTTACTGTGACGGCACAGACTGTACCGCGTTACTAGCAGGCGGCGGGACTGTGGCAAGTGCGTGGGACTTGGACGTAGGCTATTTCGGGTCACCTGTAGGCGGTGAGATTATAGCACAGACATTCACTTCACGGGCAGTCGCTTTCCCTGCAAACTTCTCAGGCGCGGCGGGTTCAGTCACCACTAACCCTAGCGGCATCCTCTCTTTCGTAGTAGCTGAAAACGGTGTTCAGTTCGGTACGATAACCGTAAGTACGGGCGGTACATTGACTTTCAGCACCACGGGAGGGACCGCACACACCACTGTAGCAGGGCGTACTATAACCGTGACTGCCCCCGCAACGGCGGACGCCACCTTGGTAGACCTTATATTTTCCATACCCGCTACGGTCACCGTAACACAGTAACCCTTACAATCGATTGCAGCCTGTTGTAATGCGGGCTGCTTTCCTGTATCTTTTAAGCATATCCACCCATTAACTATCGCGGTTGAACCTACGGCCTGCATCCATCCTAATTTCATATTTAGAAGGTGTACGCGTGGAAGAGATTATCAAAACAATAATGGGTGCCGTCGCCATGGGCGGCTCAGAAGCCTTAGCCGTAGTAGGTTGGGGTCTTTACGTACTTGAGAGATATTACATAGCGCCCAAACGGGAAGCTATGCACCGCGAGGATTTGAAAGCCTTTAGCGAAGAGTACAAGGCTGTAACGGGCGAAACCAATACGATAATAACGCAATTCATGGTCCTACTAGAAGTCATTAAGGATCGTCTGCGTAGGGGTGACAACTAATGTGGCACTGGTTCATCAAATCAAAGAAGCTCTCGGATACGCACTGTGCCAGAGAGCTTACCTTAGACCAAACATCAAAAGTGAAAAAGGGTTTGTCAGCCAATATGGCCCACCTATCCGCACTTTTCGAAGACACGCTAAAGGAGTTGGAAAGGGAACCCGTAAAATTACTCGAAAAAAGTGAAGCAGTACCCGTCAATAAGAATGAGGAATAAACGGTGCATTATTACGATTTACTAACTATACTATCTTACACAGTGTCTACGGCACTTACATTACTTGCGTTCTGGGGCGTTGTTGCTTTCTACCCACGAAAGCGCGAACGTAGCGACACAGGACCATCATGGTTAATTCTAGCTATCTGGCTAGGCTTTCTGGGTGCAGGACTTAACGCAGCCTATTGGCGCGTGTTTGGCGAATTTGCGGTTTACATGGAATGGCTCAGTTTGGAGCAAGTACATTTCTGGGGCGCGACGGTTGGCGATACTTTGTGGAAGGGTTTAGGCGCAACTTCGATCTACCTGCACTTCTATTCTCGTTGGAAGTTTCTTACTAAAGAGGATCAGCTACGTTGGCGACCTTTGGCTATGGGTTGGTATCCCGACGATACACACTGGGCCGCGAGGTTTTTAAATAGAGTAAGCCAATGGGCTAAGTGGGGTAAAACCTAATGTACGCGATATTCCTCTCAATTCTTCTCGCTGCCTCCCTAACGGGGGGCGGTTTGCTTTGGTCCGCGCACTCAAAATTGGCTGATGCGGAACTAGCCAACACGCATTTAACTAATGCAAACGCAGTTATGGCGGCTAACGTCCGTAACCTTATCACTCAACGCAACCTAGCGCGGGATGCTGCTATTGTAGCGCAGAAAGAGCGTACACGGGTTGCAATTCAAGCGGTTAAGTATGAGACTATCCGCGATGCCTTTAGAAAGGGGAACTTCGATGCGCCGTTACCTGATGATTTTAAGTTGCTTATCTCTTGCCTGTTGCACCGAGCAAGTGGTAATCCATCAAACAGAACTGATTGTCCCTGACGTACCAAAGGACTTGCGTACACCCGTAGAGGTGGCCCCACGTTCGGTAGACACGCTGGGCGACGTAGGCTTGATCCTTACGGATTTTGTCGAAGGTCTGGACACCGCCAACGGCAGGATCGTAGCAAGCGACTGCATCCTGTCCAAGGCCGAAGCCGAGGTAGCCGAACAACCGGAACCCGTATGCTCGGAAGAGCCGCCAGCACCTAAGTCTACCACCACAACGGCGGCACGGGCCGTCTAACAAACCTCCTGCAATCGATTGCAGCAATCAAGGATATTGAAACATGATCGTAAGTAATACAGCGTGGACCCTAGCGGGCGTAGGCGCGGAAGCCAGCCTTGTAATTCAGAACGTAGGCAAAACTCAAATCGGCTACGTGTTCGCCACATCGTTACCAGCGGATACCGCTTATGACGCTTCACCGGATGCAGTATTCCGCCTCAACGCGCAGTCGGATGCCGTAACCATTCAAGACTTGGATACCTATTCCAAAAACGTCTACGTCCGGTCGTATGGACCCACTAGCGGTATGCTGGCCGTAGAAACCAACTCATAAGGGAGCTACGCCATGACCATGATCGCCACAGGCCAGCCGCAAGGCTACGTATTCGCACCGCTTAAACCCAAGTTGATAACCGTAGACTACGTAGCTGTCGCTACAGACTTTTACGGCAACGTAGCGGCGGTGATGGACCTTGCGGTGGCGAATACTCTGACTGTGAATATGGGCATGGTAGCTACCCGCGCTTTGCTTATCATCAACGAAGGTATTGGACTTTGCACCGTAACAGCGGGCGCGGGGGTTACTATCAAATCGGGAAGCAACAAACTTCGCCTAGTCGAGCAATACGCTATGGCTACCCTGATCCCCGATCCGTATAACGCGGATACTTACTACCTAACGGGAGCCTTAGCATGATAACACCAGCGATACTTACCGCAGTTTTAGCAGGGGGTGCTTCGGCACCTCCTTTTCAAGTTAAAGCCCAACGGCTGTATGTGGTGCTTGGTCGGGAAACTACACGTATAAACGTACCCGTACAAAAACTATTCGTGATTGTGGAGGAATAACCAATGACTATTCGTTTCTTAGGTGCAACAGCGGATGATTTCTTCGCGGAAGGCAGCGCGGTACTGACCAACGTAATTACAAGCAACGCCCGCGACGCAAGTTACAACACCCACGAACTTCGCCAGCAACTTACGGAGAACGGTTCGTCGCCCATGTCGCAGACTTTTACGGTATCCTCCGACATGTGGCTGCACTACCGTACACGTTACCCAACCGATCCTTCTAGCCAGTTTGCACTGGGCGAATGGTTTCAAGTCTACAACGACGCCGACGAACTGTTAATGCAGATCGACCAATCATCAGGTACAAACTCTAACGGAAGCTTGAAGCTGCGAGTGTACGGCGACAGCACAGTTAGTACCGCAGGACTATCGTTAGCGGGTTCTGACGAATTCACCGTAGACATTAATCTGGAAGTGACACCTACCGCTATTACGGCGACTGTTTACCATGACGGTAGTTCTGCCCTTACGGCAACGGCAGCTAACACGTCCGGTTTGAAAGCAGGCGCAACGCGCGTAGTATGGCTTGGCGACGATATTACGGACCTTACCACCGATTATCAGTATTACTCAGAATTCATCATCACCGATGCGGAAAGTACTATAGGTTGGCGGCTGGCAACTTTAATGCTTGACGGGGCCGGAACACATACGGATTTCGAAGGCGGATGGGATGAACTAAGCGACATGAATTTCACTACTGCGGCGGCAACCGATACGGCTAACGATAGAGTGTCTTCTACGGTAGCGACATACAACGGACCCGTAACGCCTACAGGCATACGAGGTGTATTCGGAAAAGCTATCGCAACCAAAGGGGATACTGGGCCTGCCAACGCGTTACAATTCTTGCGCATATCCGCTACGGATTACGATGGTACGTCAACTGCCCTTGCAATCGATAACACGACGCTACTCGAAGAGTGGGCGGTGAACCCCGCAACCGGAGTAGCTTGGACTACGGCAAACCTCGCCGCAATTGAACTTGGCATTAAGGCGGAAACATAAAATGGTCAGCGTCACGAAATTAAATAAACTTCCTCTGATACGCGGGTTATCCGCAGGCGGCGGCGGTCCCGTAGGTCTTGCGGGCAAAACCGTTATCATGCCTCTTATGGGGCAGAGTAACGCAATCGGCAGAGCGGGTCCGGTCAGCGTTACCCTAGACGCGGCAGTAGCCGACGTTTTAATGTGGGACGGTTCGGCGGTAGTATCCGCAACCCAACCAATCTACCATCACGGGGAAGAGATAGCGAACGACGTTGGCACAGGCTTAGAGTTGGCGAAAACTGTATTGACCGAACACTCTGCCGCACGCGTGATCGTAGTGGGATTAGCCAAAGGCGGTTCGGGGTTTATGAACGGCGCGTGGCATCCCACTTCCCCTGATCACTATATCGACAGTCTGGCACGTTGGGAAACTGCTTACGCCGCTATCCGGTTAACCTACCCCGATGCTGTAGTAGGCGGTGCAGTATGGCTCCAAGGCGAAGACGAGGTTATAGACTACGATAACGTCATGAATACGGACGGGGAAGACTATATCGTTATGCTCTACAGTCTTATCCGCACTATTCGCGCTGTATGGAGCGGTTTCGTCGATACTACCCCCTTTGTAGTTACCGTACTTCCCGCAGGTTCGGCCCTTACTTCCAATGACCCGCCTTACACAGGCATTCAAGCTGCAATCGCTAATTTGCCGAACGTGATACCTAAAACCAGCCTAGCGGATTACGGCACCGCTAGCTACACCGACGACAGGCACTTTAACGCGGCCAGTACGCGCGCCGTTGGTGTAAAGATGGGCGAGGCTCTTGCCCCCGCGATTGCTAGCTCAGTTGTAGCGCAGGCTCAGAATACCTTCACGCCTGATGCGGCTAACGTGTCCACTGAATTCAGCTTCGACGTTACCGGACTACCTGACGGTGCCGACGTACGCCCTATCGCGGGTGAGCACGTTTCCATAACCAACCGTCGTGTATGGGTAGAGGGTGGGCGAATGCAATTCGATGGAAACAGTGAATTTCGTTTTGGCAGCGCGGATACTGCCCGACCTGTATTGTTATCGAACAGAGACTTTCTGATAAAGTGCAACTATATAACTACGCACGCAGGGGCCAGAGGTTTATTCGGCCTGTACGACACCGCGTCCAAACGCTCTTTCCTGTTACGTACTTCTGCCGACGATTTAGAATTCTTTGCTTCAAGTGACGGAACGACGTTTAACATTATGTTTGATGCTTCTGCTGTACGTAATGTTGCTCACGATATAGAACTGCGACGGGTAGGCGATACGTTCACGTTAGAGGTGGACGGAGTAGCGGAAACCCCCTTTGTCGCCTCGTCTGGATTTACGTTCTTCGATCCGTCCACAGTAGACAGTACGTTACGTACACACATAGGCGATTACAACAGCACTTCAAACAACTTCACAGGAAGTATTCAGAGCATATCCCTCGAATTCCTGAGTTGACCCTTACAATCGATTGCACTAGAGTAATCGCACGACGTGGCCCGAAGACAGGATGCACCTTATTCGGAGAAGCTGAACCGCCAACAAGGAGAAACACATGGCCCAGCACACACAGAACACCCGACTGATTGAACTTGGGGTAGCTCAAGTAGGTAATAACGCACGTGACTTGGGCCTTGCTATCGCAGCCTTAGCCCAAGAAGGCGCACGCGCACGCATTGGCGCAGCCGCACCTACAGCTTTGACCGACAGTTCGGGCGGTACGGCAGACGGTGCTTTTGCACTCTCCGCAGTAGTCACACCCACCGCAGGCACCGTAGACGGCGTTGCGTCTTTGGCCCCAAAAACAGCCTTCGACACAGCGATGGGTCTTATCAGCAGCGGCCACTTGGAAGTAGCCGCAAAGGTCAATGAGCTTATCGTGCTTGTTGCAGGCGCAGCAGGCGCAACGTTGGATGATCAAGGTTTTACGCCTAACGACACGGTTGAAGCCTTGACCGCCTCTTTGACTGGTACGACTGCCGACAACGCAGCCGCCCCCGCACAAGATGCAAAGGTTCAGATCATCGCTGCGGCGTCTACAGGTGCAGCTATTGCAGCGGCCTTGAACTACGTCCGCGTTGCGGCAGGTTACGACGTTATCGCGGATCACTCAGGCGGTATCTTTGACCGCGATCAGAATACGTACGAAACAGCGACACAGGCGGCTACAGGTACGGCAGCGGCAAACGCAGAAGACGGCGTTACAGTGGCCACGGCTAACGCAGCCCTGACGGCGATCAATAACAACATCGCTTCATTGACGGCGGCGACCAACCAGATGCGAGGTACGTTGAACATCGGGCCTTTTGTAGTTGCGACACACAACCCACGCTCACGCTTTAAGACAGGCAACGAAGCGTAAGACTAACCACTTAACTAGTAGAAAGGGATGGGGGAAACTCTGTCCCTTTTTTTATGCTTACAATCGATTACAAGCTGTTCGCAAATAACCACTTGCGACCCCTAGACCCTTCGTCTATACATTATTGCAAGCGGTTCGGATAGCCGCCTAAAGCCCTCCCCGCCCCCAAGGCGCGTTCCGAAGTGTTTGCGATGCGACGAAGCAACGCCTGCGCGGGGAGGCATTAATTACCCCCTTTATTGCCACGCATGTCAGACGGTTTGCAGATTGACGCGGATAGGAGCATGTGAAAGCCTACCCGCAATTCCTATCTGTTAATAATCTAACATGACCCTTGACTAATAATCCGTTACATACTAGTCTCATACGTGGTGTGTGACGCCGAGGATTATTCATTCCATTATCTTGTCGTCCTTTAGATAGCGCGGTATGGCTCAGGCTGTATCGCGTTTTCTTATTCCATACCCTGACCCTTTGCGTTACACTAAAAGCATCGCAACCCTACGGAGCAAAACAATGATTAAATCACGAAAATCTACCGAACTGGTTCCTACCGAGACGGACGAAATTATCACGCTACCCTCAGAGCGTACGGCAAGTGACAACCTCTTGCACGAACTGACCGTGGCGACGGATGCGTCCATCGGTGTTATCGCAATTCGTTGCCCAGAGACGGAGGTTTATCGCGTAGTCGATGATATTTACTCACTCGCGCAATCACAGGAAATGGATTTGCGTATCCACACCTCGGAGCTAGGTTGGTCGGAGTACGCCAAAGTCGATCCCGAAGATACGCGTGCCGAACCTTTCGACCCGATGGTGCCCGCGTCTAATGACACGACGTGCAGCGACATTGGCAAAGCCTTTGCTAAACTATACGGCGCACCGGAGAGCGGACTGCCCATTGAAGGGTTCTTCGTATTCCTTGACCTGTATTTCAGTTTTGACGAAATGCGGACAGTCACCCGCCTACGCAAGCAAGCGCAACTCGCATTGAACAACGGCCAACGTCTCTTTGTCGTGGTGCCTAACTCAGCGACGATCCCAGACAGCCTTGCGCCGCTAATGCACATCGTAGAATTCGGGTTCCCGTCGCGCGCTGAGTTGGCAGACAGCCTTGAGGACGTGCTAGGTGCCGTAGAGGCCGACGAGGAAACGGAAACGGTCCTTGAGCTTACCGCCGACGAACGCGATAGCATCGTGGCAATCGGCGCAGGCATGACGGTCAACTCTTTCGAAACAGCCATTGCGGTAGCGGTCACAGAGTACACTGCAACGCATATGGACTTGGAAGGGTTCGGCCACGCGGACATTATGGCATCTATTCGTGACTACAAAACTCAATTGCTGCGCAAAACCAATGTGCTCGAATTGCAGTCACCGATTGCGGAGGATCAAATCGGCGGTCTGGACCTTTTCAAGGACTGGATGCACGAACGCAAACGGACCTACTCAGAGGCCGCGAAAGCGAACAAGGTAACGCCGTCTCGCGGTGCTTTGGTGGTTGGACCTCCCGGAACTGGTAAGTCCTTGGTGGCGAAAGCTGCGGGTTCAATCTTGAAACTTCCCGTCATTCGCTTTGATGTTGGGCGGGTATTCGGGCAGTTCATTGGGCAATCAGAGACAGCCATGCGCGGCGTACTTACCATGATCGACGCTATGGCCCCTTGCGTACTTATGCTGGACGAAATCGATAAGGGTTTCAGCGGCATGGGCGGCGGCGCAGGCGAAAGCAATGGCGGTACGACACAGCGCGTGTTCGGTACGTTCCTTACGTGGATGCAAGAACGCAACCAACTTGAACGGCCCGTCTTTCTGATCATGACTGCCAACCGCGTAGAAGGTCTGCCTCCCGAACTATTGCGCAAAGGTCGCGTCGATGAAATCTGGTCGGTAAACGTGCCGAACGAAACAGAGCGTGCCGCGATCCTAGACATTCACCTACGCTTGCGCGAACAGGAAATGGATAAGGGCGACTTGAAAGCGGCGGTACGCCTTACAGAAGGCTTGGTCGGCGCAGAACTCGAAGCGTTGATTGAGGACGCCTTGGTTATGTCTCTCGAAGACGAAACACCCGAGGTAACCTTCGAATGGGTAGAACGCGCACGCGGGTTCTTAAAAGAAATGGGCAAAACGCGTAAGAGCGAATTCAAAGCCATGGAAGACTGGGCCAAAATCAACGCACGCCCAGCGTCTACGGACGACAAGGCCGTCAAACCAAGTGCGGCTGCGTCTGGTAAACCTAAACGCAACGTGCCAAAACGTAACGGCGGACGGGTGCGCGCTACACCGAAGCGCGGCAGCTAAGTTTCGCTACAATCGATTACAACGGGGATAAACCTATGTACGTAGAATTAACAACAGGTAACGACAGCTTCCGCGCTCAAGGGGGTTCGGCCAAACGTAACTGTTCGGTCAAATCTTGGGTGCGGGTAGCGGATGGGGGGCAGGGTAAAACAGTGGTTCCCCTATTCGAAGCCTACGCAAAGAAACTGCGGGGGTTTAAAGAGCAGAACCTCGTTCAACAGATACCCGCAACAGCAGCGCACGGCCCAGATGTGGGAGGATCGTGGTACGTCAACCGCCACGAGGTGCTACCTAACACCGAACTGTTGCTAGAGTACCAGCACCGCGACCCCAACTCGTCGTTCGGCACTGATACCGAATACCTGCTTTTAGTTGCTGACGAAACCGCGCCACTAGTACAGGTTCGCCTAGCCTTGCCCGTACACCACTTGTCCGCAGTGCCTTACGTATTCTTTCAAGGTCGCTTTGACGTGGTTACGAACGACAAGGTTTTGGCTAAACCCGCAGTTTGGCTAGACTACCTGCACCTTGACGCAGAGGAGTTTGACGTTTCCGACCTTCTGGACCCCAATGCCGCAGAACCTTTCTTTGACATTACCGTGCTTGAAAAGGGTAGCAGTAACAGAACCAAATCCAAGACGGTAATGTCGGCGGACGGTAAAGAGCGGGTTAAAATCCGCCGTGGCCGTCGCATCAAAGTTAAATGACTACGTAATCCCGCTTGCGTACTTGTCGGCGGGGTTATATTCTATATTTATTCGCAACCAACGGAGCAAAAAACAATGTCTCACAATATCACACTAAAGGGCGTCAACTTCACTGACATGGGCCTGCTTGGAACCATCGTCACGCAACTGTCTGGCGGCAAAGCGTCTCTCGACATGACCGCAACGTCTTTCCGCACGTACCACGGTCAGCCGACTGGGTGTGACGCACGTATCAACATGCTTGGGCCGCACGACGTGGGCTTCAAGAAAAACAAGGACGGCGGCTTTACTCCCGTCTTTGATCCGTACTCCATGGACAGCACGTTCCAAGGTCAGGGCGGCAACAAGATCGGCCTCTTGCAGCAGGAGTACGGATTGCAGCAAGCAGAGTACGAAGCGGCTCAGAACAACTATTCGAGCGAACGCATCGTCAACGCCTCTACAGGCACCATCACTCTCGAACTCACCGAGAACTCGTAACCTCCTGCAATCGATTGCAGCAACTTCGAAAGGCTAAGACATGATCGTAGCGGGTAAAACCTACCAAGACGCCAGCGGCACCGAGCTTGGACAAATGAATACGTCCCACGGCGGCTTAGGTGACTTCTGGTGCGCCAAACTAGGTGACGGGCGTTACTACTCTTCACAGGGTACGTGCCTTAGCCTATTTGGGGAGGCCCACGCGGAAAATCCCGTGCCTACCCCTTCTCACAACATCATCTTTGAAGGAGCCTAACATGGCTAAGAAAATCTTAATGGACTTTAGTAGCGACGGACGTGTCAAAATCACGGCAGAGGGTTACGAAGGCGGCTCTTGCCTTGAAGCCACCAAACCGTTTGAGGACATGTTCAGCGGTACGGAAGTGGCACGGGAATCAACTGGCGAATGTGCCACGGGTTCCGACAGCGGCGAGTACGCACGCTAATGTCTACGGACAATAAGGGGGAGGGTTCGCGCCTTCCCCCTAAGCACCAACCTGATGCAGACGGTCCAACGTTTAACGTCAATCAGGTTACCCCCGCAAATCGTGAAACCACTCATACAGCTAACGCGGAAATCCTTGTTGAGTTGTATGACGTTGGACTTGTCGCACGTGATGCTCTCGTATATATTCCCAGAACGCGAGAAATGCCTGATTGCGTAGAGTATGAAGATCAAACTTACGTTTTCTGGGATACGACAAAAAAACCACCGCAGTACGTCCGCGCCTTTACGGCACAAGGGCGTGCAACCCCATCAACTGTACCTCCAAAGGGAGAAAACAATGCAACGCCCTAACGAAGCTCAAGTAACAACAGCGGTGGCAATCATCGCCCACCACAATCGTACCTACGGTATGTCTGGCGCAGAAGGTTCCGCCCGTCGTTTGGCTTATTCCGTCCTCGCCGCAATGGGCGGTATCGGTCAAGTATCGGCTGAATACGATCAGGTTGTAGCGGACAACGAAGTAACCATGAAAGGTAACGAAGCTTTCGAAGGCGAGACGGACCTTGTGGTTATGCCTGAGTGGTTCACCGTCACTATCGACGAAGACACGACGGATGCAATGATTGAAGTTACCGCAGATAACGAATTCGGCATTGAAATTGGCTCTACGTTCTCAACTACTGCCGAAGATGCCGCACCCGTTGCGGATTGGTATAGCATCGCAACCGACGCCAACACAGGTGTTACGCATATGCACGTTACGGGCGACAACTCGTACGGTCTTGAAGTCGGCCTAACGTTGACAGACGAAGCGGGCGTATCGGAACCTGACATTGACGACTTCGACGAAGACGACGGCGAAGGTATCGACTTCGTGAAGCCTCTGTACGACGGCGGCGAGCTTACAGAGGCCAAATTTGACGAACTCACCAAAGCCGAGCTTGTCGATCTTTACGGCGAGGACTACGGCTTAACGCAGCCTATGACCAAACCAATAATGAAGACTAAACTCTTCGTGGTTGACGCGGAAAGCAAAGCTGACTAAACCATACTAGTCCATAGATGCGGGCAATGAGATACTGTACAACCGTCTATAAATTTTCACAGGTCGTTTTGTGTACTTTGTCGAGGTCGTGCGCTACCAAATGTGCCAGCATTAACGTGCTCTCTACGTCCGCATCTATGGCACCTAATATTCAGTTTACATAAATCACCGTGGAACAGGGGTTTATGTAAAGCAGGCACTAGGGGCGCGGCTCTTGCGTATCGTCACCGCTCTACGTAATGACCCCCCTAGTCCCATTGCTTACAATCGATTGTAGACACCGAAAACGTTAAATGATACGGTGCCTCAAATATCAATAGTATGCAGTGGAGCTTTATCGTGGCGGGATCATTCTACGACATTAGCGTAAAGCACGGTAACACGGGGATAGACCAAAACCCCGAAGGTCTGAGCGTCACGCTAAAAGAAACCGATAGCGAAGGTGCGGTAGTCCTATCCGACATATCGGCCAACACTTATTTCTTCTTTATAAAAATAGCAGGCGTAGCCGAGGCGATAAGCTTCGAAGCCTCCGAGATAGAGGTAGACGCCCTTACGTCCACTGTTCTAGTGTTGTTTTCGCTTGCGAGAGTGGATGCGCTACCGTCCAGTACGAAAATAATCTATGAACTAGAAGAACGCACCGCAACTACCGAGGTTACCGTACTTCAAGGTTCCATTCTTGTGCAGCGGGGGTTTAGCACCAATGAGTAGCGTCCATGTAACCGTAAACGAAACGGGCCATAGAGTTGTAGAGGTCAACAAGGGCGCACGTGGCGCTAGAGGGGCCGCAGGTTCTAGCGGGGATACCACAGTCAGTGTAATTGCCGCATACGCACTAGGTGCTTTACGTGCCGTGACGTGGGCGGGCGAATACCTAGACGCAACAAACCTTACCGAGTACGCGGGCGTTACCGTAGCTTCGTACACCACTGGCGAGGACGCGGCGGTAACTCGTCTAGGTAACCTAACCGATGCAGGTTTTTCATTCACACAAGGCGATAGCATATACGGTCAGGTTAACGGGGTTCTAAGTACCACGATGCCTGTTACCAATCCCTTGCGTAGGATAGGTGTTGCGACAGGCACCACTACTATCGTTCTTGATCCACAGCCAGTAATAGGAGATTGATATGGCCGGAGAGAAATTTCTTAAACACGATGGGGGCGGCGGGTTAGCCGAAACCGTAGCTACACAGATTGGCGGCGCAGGCGCAGCGGATAAAATCCCTTCGCTAGACGCGGCAGGCCGTCTTGACCAAACTATGATGCCTACAGGTGTAGCGGCGGAAACTGCCGTACTTGTCACTTCGGAAAGCCTCACGGCTAACGACTTCGTAAACGTGTACGACAACGGCGGTACGCCTACGCTACGCCGCGCGGACGCCACCACGGCGGGGCGTACCGCCCACGGCTTCGTAAAGACTTCTACGACCAGCGGTGCCGACGCTACGGTGTTCTTCGACGGCAACAACGATGCCGTAACGGGCGCAACGGCGGGCGAGGTATTCCTTTCCACTACGGCGGGAGGCTTCACGTCTACGGCACCCTCTGCGGCAGGTAACATTGTGCAGAGCGTCGGCATCGCAACAAGCGCAACTTCGATTAACTTCGAAGCAGGTAAAGGGATCGTAGTAGCATGACCCAACGTAGGCCGTTATATCACGCAGGCTCAGGGCAGCTAGGCGAAGTCGCGGACGGTGACGGCCTACTTATCAACGGGCCTGTCACAGGCGATGCTGTGCAACAAACCATTGACGATGCTACGGTAGGTGCGCTTCTGCTTGTAGGTGCGTTTGGGTTTGGCGCGTATGGCTCTGCCGCAGGGCGTATCTCAGACGGTGAAATCTCCCTCCCCTCCGGTTTTTATGAGGGGAACGGAGGCTCCGCCA